>JAKVIS010001603.1:0-31334 GCA_033119425.1 Bufotes viridis
GGCCACAAACTTCCAGGTTTCGGCCACCAAACATCCGGCCGCAGCTCCGCAAAAGATAGAGCATGTCCTATTCTTGTCCGCAATTGCGGACAAGAAAAAGGCATTTTCTATATAGTTCTGGCAATATGCGGATCCGCAAAATGCGGAAAGCACATTGCTGGTGTCCGTGTTTGTGGATCCGCGGATCCATGGATCCACAAAACACATACGGACGTCTGAATGAGCCTTACAGGGGGTAATTAGTGTCAGGGGGTGACATGGGGTGATCGGGGGTTAATCAGGGGTTAATCAAGGGTTAATCAGGGGTTAATCAGTGACTGGGGTGGGGGGATGGGTGGGGGGTCTGTGTGGTGATTGGTGCACTTATAAAAGTTTCCTTTGGTGGTCCCAAGCAAAGGGACCACCAAAGGAGCGATCAGCAAGCATATCAGACGCTGTTAACAAAACAGCGTCTGATATGCCATTTTTACTTCTACAGCCTGCCAGCGCACGATCAGCGCTGGCAGGCTGTAGTTTACCTTGTCCCCGACGTGATCCTGTGAACGCGCGCACGCGCGTGCGCGCGTTCACAGGAAGTCTCGCCTCTCGCGAGATGACGCGCCCGCGCGTCAGAGAGGAATAGACCGACCGCCTGCAGGATGCAATCCTGCGTTAGGCGGTCGGTAAGCGGTTAAAGTGGTTTAACAATGTGTGTCTTTCATAACCTTTCTTTATGTTATTTATTAGTTATGAGCGATCATGAGCGGCAGGGGCAATATTCGAATTTGCAATATTTCGCGAATATTTGGGTGAATATTCGTCATAAATTTTATTTATTATTTTCTTGATTGCGAAAATCAGCAATGTAATATGCGTGTATTGCGTGCGCAATACAGGCGTGGGTCACTATTGCTACATTTTTCACGCTGCTAGACGTTTCCTGAGCTGGAGAAAATGATTGGCGCGGCAGAACATTACAATATCTTTAGATGCAGATAGAGTGCTCCGATATATTCGCGATTGCGCAATTCAGCAATTAGTGATGCGCATATTTTTGTGCAATACGAGCAACTTCGCATTTTAGCAGGTCTGACTACATATTAATGATTGGTGCATTAAGTATTATTGTGAACTTGTGACATCACAGCACTATGTATGTAGCATGTATGTATGGACAGCAGAACCTATTACACTACCTAACAGCCTGCACAGCTACACTATATCACAATCGAACCTACACTGAATATCTCCCACTAACTAACTGTATTCTATATATAAGCTAACTAACTAACTAGCTATCTAATGTAATATGACACAGCAAAGAACAGAGCACAGCAATGAACCTGCTGTCTCTCAGAACTGGAAAGAAACTGCAGAAAATGGCTGCTGGGAAGGTTCTTATATAGTAAGGGGTAGGCAACTTTCCTATTGGTTGCTAGGGATGTTGCTAAGCTCAGACAAAGAAATTGCAGCCTTCTCATTGGCCCACAAGCAAGAAGCAAGGAGGGATCATGGGTTCAGAGGAAAAAAATATATATAGAATATTCGCGAATACGAATATATAGCACTCTAAATCATCGCAAATTCTCGAAGTGGCGATATTCGCAATTAAAATTTGCGATTCGAATATTATTTATATGTTTCACTATTCTCGATTAAGTAAACCACTGATTCACTATTGCATGATAACATCTCATCAATCTTCCATTCAAATCCACAAATAATTGATTTGGCTTTTTGAGTCTATCTAGGGAACTTAGTTTTTTGACAGTTTCAAAAGACTCCACATCTATAAAAGCCTTTTAATGATGACTATGAAGTTAATATAGATTTTGATTTCTTTCCTTAGTTTTTGGTGTGATTAGTAATCCCAAATTGGGTGCCCTTGGATACACTATCGTTGGCCACTCTGGGATGGTAGATCCTATTACCTTATCTTCCCTTAATAGATGCCAATGTTTATAAATTATTCTTGAAATATGCTTGTATTGTGTATTGAATGGTAACGCTAATTTAATTTCCCCTTCTTTGTTTTGTGACTTGTGGTCCTTTACATCAAAGAAGGTACCCCTATCCATTTTTCTAATTTTGTCTAATGATTTATCTAATACCTCCTCATGATATTGTTTCTCAAGGAATTAAGTCTTTATTACTAATGCCTCTTTTTAAAATTCTATCTGTTTGGTACAGTTTCTTTTTAGTCTTCTGATCTGACTAGTTGGAACATTGTGAAGCCATCTTGGAAGATAACAACTTGTATAAATAGAGATTGTACAATATAAAACTGTTTATTGCCACTGATTTTTGATACGTACTACGTATAAATCTGTTTTCTACCATTTCTATTTTTAATTCAGATATTCAACCATGTGCATGCTTACCATTGGTGTTAACTTATGGTTTATTTGATTGGAGTTAATCTCCTCTATAAATTGTGTAAAGTGCCTTTGATTCATCCCAAATTAACAATATATTGTCCATATCCTGATGCCAGAGCACCAAGCCTTCCACTAGTTTTGGTGTCACCACCTGATGTTCTCATGCTACCATAAAAAGATTAGCATAGCTGGGGGCAAACATGGTGCCCATGGCAGTCCCTGTGATTTGTAGATAATAATTAGAGTCAAAATAAAAACAAATGCGCGAAAGAACACATTTTATTCCCTCCAAGATGAATGAACTTGTTCCGGATTCAAATTACCTGCCCCATTCAGAATCTTTGACACTGCTTCTATACCTTGGTTGTGATTAATGCTAGTATATGAGGAACTGACATCCATAGTAGCCAATATCCGATGTGGTTGGCAAGGCAAATTTTCAAGTAATTTCACTACTGTCGTAGTGTCTTTTAAATAGGAGGGACTATCTCTGACATAAGGTTGAAGAAATTGATCTAAATACTAGGATAGATTTGATGTTATAGACCCTATGCCAGAGACAGTGGGCCTTCCTGGAGGACTGATTGGATACTTGTGCAATAAGGATCCTTGTGCAATAAAATACCAGCAACCCTACTTGGGGTCCCTAATACAAATTCTGACTCTGATTTGTTCAATATACATTTTTTTAAACCATTATCACACATGGCAATAAGTTCATTATAATACATATCCCTTGGATCCTTATCTAATCGTTGATAGGTGTCTTCGTCTAATAGTTGTCGTCTACACTCCTCCTCAAATTTATTAGTATCATTGACGATGATTGCCCCACCTTTGTCTGCGGGGCGAAGAGTGATGTGTTCGTTCTGCTGAAACTGTTTGATGGCTTTTATTTACTTGTTTGTTAAATTCCTATTTTATGATTCACCAATTTAGATTTTCTTATATCTGCTTCTACTGCCCCTCTAAACGCTGCAATTTCCTTCCCAATTCATTGTCTGATGTATTTTTTTTAATTCTATTTTTAAACTAGCAGAAGGACCCAGATTCGCACTGGCATATTTCATCTGTTTCATTTAATGTTTGTGTGTGTCATTAAAAGATATCGACAGTGGCCACAGCGGCCTGCCCCCTTAACAGTAACCTCCACAGCGCCCTCCCCTTTAACAGTGACATCCACAGCGGCTGCCCCTCTATTAGTGACCTCCACAGTAACCACAGTCTCGTTAACAGTAATTTCCACAATAACCCACCCCCTTAACAGTGACCTCCACAGTGCTCCGTTCCCTTAAAATGTGACCTCCACAACACCCCACCCCTTAACAGTGACCTCTACAGCACCCCACCCCTTAACACTGACCTGCATAGTGGACTGTCCCCTAACTATGACCTCCACTGTTCCCTGCCCCCTTAACAGAGACCTTTAAAAAAAAAAAAAAAAAAGTGACATTTCTTTTTTTTTTTGCTTACTGTTTTGCTTTGTATTTTTCTGTTCCACTATGGATCCGGTTACGGTTTTGGCGAAACAATTACAGGGGTTATTCCTTGAAGTGGCAGGATTAAAAGCAACAGTGCTGCAGCAGCAGCAGCAATCCTTGGGTTCCACCGTTGCTACGGGAAACCAAGGTACTCCTGAGCCAAAAGTGGCTTTTCCTGACAGGTTCTCAGGAGGGAGAGACCAATTTGTAACCTTCAGAGAAGCTTGTAAATTGTTCTTCAGGTTACGCCCTAGATCCTCCGGCGGTGAGGAACAACGGGTGGGCATTGTAATTTCTCTCCTGCAAGGAGATCCACAGGCTTGGGCTTTCTCCTTACCATCAGACTCTCCGGCCTTACGATCTGTGGAGGAGTTTTTTGAAGCCTTGGGTCTCGTATATGATGACCCGGACAGGGTCCCACTGGCTGAATCTAAGCTACGTAGACTTCGGCAAGAGAACCGGTCAGCTGAACTATATTGTTCCGAATTCCGTAGGTGGGCTACTAATACATTATGGAACGACTCGGCCCTTAGGAGTCAGTTCTGCCAGGGGTTGTCTGAAAAATTAAAAGACGTGCTGGCGGTATACGAGGTCCCTGGGTCTCTTGAGGCTGCAATGTCTCTGTCCATAAGAATCGACAGACGACTCAGGGAGAGACTATTCAATTCTACAGAGGCCTCTATAGGGCAAGGATCGGTTTGTTGTGATCCAGTCGAACCAATGCAAATAGGGGGCGCCACTAGACGGGTGAATCCTCCTAAGGTCCGCCATAGGTCAGAGGTTTGTTTTTGTTGTGGGGGAGGGGTCATTTTGTAAAGGTATGTCCCTCAGAACCCAAGAGATCACAAACAAAGGAGCCGCCGGAAAACTAGAGTCCCCAGACTGTGCGGGGATAACAGTCTGGGCGTGTTCGTTTCCTCCATACGCATGTCTCAGTTTTTGTTGTCCGCTACCGTTGTGGCGGGCAATAAGACTGAGATCTGTTCCGTCTTTTTGGACAGTGGGGCGGGGGTCAACTTGGTGGATTCACGGTTTGCTCAGGCTCTGGGTTTTACTCCGGAACCGGTATGCAGAACTATTCCTGTTTTTGCCATCGACTCCTCCCTCTTACTCAGAGAGAGTTAACTCAGGTCATCCATAATATCCATCTGCAGGTAGGGGACCTCCATAAAGAGCATATCTCTTGTTATGTCCTGGACGGTCTTCCGGCTCCTATGGTATTGGGGCTTCCCTGGCTGGTGACTCACAATCCAGTGGTGGATTGGCAGGCCGGGAGATTGTGGAGTGGAGTGAACATTGTAAGGACAACTGCTTGAGTAGTAGGTGCTCAACACTCTCTGTAACATCTCTACCTTCCTTTCTGTCAGATTTTATGGATGTGTTCTCTGAGAAGGGTTGTCAGGGGTTACCACCTCATCGTCCATATGATTGCCCAATTAATCTGTTACCTGGGGCAAAACTACCTAAAACCCGGTTATACAATCTTTCCGGCCCGGACAGGAAGGCTATGAAAGATTATATTTCAGAGAGTTTGGCTAAGGGACACATCAGACCCTCTTCTTCACCCGTGGCTGCAGGGTTCTTTTTCGTTAAAAAGAAAGATGGGGGCCTGCGTCCTTGCCTGGATTTCCGGGAATTAAACCGGATAACTATCCGAGACCCTATCCTCTTCCTCTCATTCCCGACCTCTTTAATCAGGTTGCTGGTGCTAAATGGTTCTCCAAAATGGATCTCAGAGGAGCCTATAACCTGGTTCGCATCAAAGAGGGGATGAGTGGAAGACGGCTTAATACTCCGGAAGGTCATTATGAAAATCTGGTCATGCCATTTGGTCTTACTAATGCGCCTGCGGTGTTCCAACATTTTGTCAACGATATTTTTAGTTACCTTATCGGGAGATTTGTTGTGATATATCTTGATGACATCCTGGTCTATTCTCTGGATCTGGATACACATAAGATCCATGTGAGACAAGTGCTGCAGATATTAAGGGCCAACAAATTGTTTGCCAAATTAGAGAAATGTGTGTTCGCCGTGAAAGAACTGCCATTTCTGGGGTATGTGTTGTCAGATTCAGGTTTCCGCATGGATCCAGAGAAAGTCCGGGCAATTATGGACTGGGATCTGCCTGAGAACCTGAAGACATTGCAACGCTTCCTGGGGTTTGCCAATTTTTATAGAAAGTTTATAAAGAACTATTCCTTGGTGGTCAAACCACTGACGGACATGACCCGAAAGGGATCCGATTTTTCCAAATGGTCACATGCAGCCAAAACTGCCTTTACATCTCTGAAGGAAAGATTCACCTCGGCTCCTATTCTCGTACAGCCAGATGTCTTGCTTCCTTTTATTGTAGAGGTTGACGCATCAGAGGTGCGGGTGGGAGCGTTACTATCTCAGGGCCCGTCCCCTGGTGAATGGCGTCCGTGTGCTTTCTTTTCGAAGAAATTGTCTACTGCAGAAAGGAACTATGACATTGGCAACAGGGAACTTTGGCTATTAAGTTGGCCTTAGAGGAGTGGCGTCATTTTTGGAGGGGCGGTTCATCCCCTCACAGTGATTACTGATCACAAAAACTTAGTATATCTGGAGTCTGCTAAACGTCTCACCCCTAGACAGGCTCGGTGGTCGTTATTTTTACTAGGTTTAATTTTGTAATAACCTATCGCCGGGGGCAAAAAATACTAAGGCGGATGCATTGTCTCGAAGTTTTCCTGGAGGGGTGATGATGATGTTCCAGAGCCTATTTTGCAAAGGGGGTGGTGGTCTCTGCATTACACTCAGGTTTAGAGGGAGGGTGTTGGAAGCTCAGGGGACGCCCGGCCTCCTGCCCCTCGGGTAAACTGTTTGTGCCAGAAAATTTACGCCTGGAGATACTAAAGAACACCATAACTCCGCACTGGCAGGACACCCAGGTAGTAAGGCAACCTCTGAATTAGTGTCTCATCGGTTCTGGTGGCCTAAGTGGCGCCAGGAGGTGTTGAATTTTGTGTCTGCATGTCCTACCTGTGCTCGTTCTAAGGTGGATCATACTCGTCCGGCAGGGCGTCTTTTACCTCTGGCCATCCCCAACAGGCCTTGGGCGCACCTATCAATGGATTTCATTACTGATCTACCAGTATCAGCGGGAAGACTGTTATTCTTGTTGCTGTTGACAGATTCAGTAAAATGGTGCACTTTATTGCTCTGACCGCATTGCCTAATGCTAACACACTGGCTCAGGTTTTTATTGACCATATCGTGAAGCTTCACGGGGTCCCTTCCAATATTGTTTCGGATCGTGGTACCCAATTTGTTTCTAAATTTTGGAAAGCTTTTTGTTCTCGTTTAGGGGTTCATCTGTCGTTTTCTTCATCTTTCCATCCACAGTCCAACGGTCAGACTGAGCAGTACCAATCAAAACCTAGAGACATATTTGATATGCTTTGTTTCCGAAAATCAGGAGGAATGGTCATCTTATTTACCGTTAGCCGAGTTTGCCATTAATAATCGTCGTCAAGAATCCACCGATAAGTCACCATTTTTTGGTGCGTATGGTTTCCATCCTCAGTTTTGTGCGTTTAGTGAGGGGGCCGTCTGGGATTCCCGAGGAGGAACGATTTGCGTCTTCACTTTCATCAGTGTGGCAGAGTGTGCAAGAAAGTTTGAAGAGAATTGGTGGTAGATACAAGCGTGTGGCTGATAAGAAGCGCTCTGAAGGTCCGGACCTTGGGGTGAATGACTTGGTGTGGTTGTCTACCAGAAATATCAAGTTGAAGGTTCCCTCATGGAAATTAGGTCCGAGATTTATTGGTCCTTATAGGGTAATTAAGATCATTAACCCGGTGGCTTTTCGTCTGGAGCTACCTCAGACTCTAAGGATCCATAATGTCTTCCACAGATCTCTGCTTAAGAGATATGTAGAACCTCCTGAACCATTGCCACTACCGCCTCCACCGGTGGTTGTTGATGGCAGTCTTGAGTTTCAGGTAGAAAAGATTGTTGATTCACGATATGTTCGCCGCTCTCTTCAGTACCTGGTGCACTGGAAGGTTATGGTTCCGAAGAGAGAATGTGGGTGCCAGCATCAGAGATAAAGGCGGACAGACTCATTCGGGCTTTTCATAGGTCCCACCCGGAGAGGCCTGGTCTTGAGGGTCCGGTGGCCCCTCGTAGAAAGAGGGGTACTGTCACGACTGTGACTGATCCAGATAGGTCTGGGAAGAGAAGGTCGCAGCGACTTGCTACTCGCGATAGCTTGTGAGTTTGCTCCGTGGTTCAGGGTATGTCATCCGGGTTTTGCCTTGTGAACCTTTTTATCCTGACTGGGAGTTTGTAGGCATTCTTCTCAGGTGAGTGCTGTCTGCCTGCCACTCCCAGCTACTATATTAGTTTCAGTTTCACTTGCAGTCATTGCCAGATATAGTCCTTACTTCCAGTGCTATTCTGACCTTTGAAGGAGATCGTTTGACGGTATTGCTGTGGAGCTCTTGTCTGGCGTGGACTGTCGTTATTAGGATCATCTTCTCTGCTCGTGACTGGATAAGTCTATCTCTGCTGGAGATTGTTTGTTTGTTGCTGTCTTCCCCTGTCTTCCCCTGTTGTTCTCCTAGACATGAGTGATGGTGACTAGTGCTCCCATCTGCCTTTCCCCAGTCTAGTCTTCTGAGGGTGACTCAGGGTTTAGGCATCCTGCTCGCCGCACGGGTTCACACCCCGTCTAGGGTATCAGGGCAGACAGGTGCCAGCTTAGGGTTTGTCAGGGGTGGCCGTTCTATTTCCCATCCGTAGATAAGGGTCCCCCTTCCCCTCCGTCTGGTGCGACACGACCGCTGCTGGGATAGCGGTCGTGACACTTACACTACCTTTCTGACGTCTGACGTCCAGGCAACATTTTCTCGCAGCCAGGGAGAGGAAAACCACTCCCCAGGCAAAAGACAAGTCCCCGCTTCATACAAGAAATCCCCACATGTGACAACTAACGGGGACCGAAGTGCAATTACGGGGGGTTATTCTGAAAAAAAAATGTTGCCAGGTTATCAGCGGGGGCCGCCCAGGAAGGTAGTGCAAGTATTTCACTACCTAAATCTTAGTGAAAGGTCCTCTTTAACTGTGACCTCCACAGCACTACTCTCCCTTAACAGTGTCATCCACAGCGCCCTGCTCCTTTAAGGCTGACCTACAGCAGTGAAGAAAAATGGTGGGGTTGTTATGGAAACCTGGTATAAAATTGTGTGTATGTGGAGACTAAGGGCCTGCAAGCTTCTATTGGCTGGTTAGGGTCACCTGACCAGGCTTCCATTTAATTATGCATTTTTTGGGAATATCTCAGGAACAGTACATGCTAGAAAGCTAAGACCCGGTCTAAAACCTTCCCGGTGCGACAGTGCGGATTCCTTTAGTGGACATACACACATACACTTAGCTTTATATATTAGATTAACAAGTTGATATTCTGTTGGTAGAGGTGTTTGCTAATGTATTTTTTCACCCCTATATATGCATCAAATTTATTCAAATGGGCACTCAAGGCATAATTTTATAACAGCTTGATTCTGTAATTGGGGTGAAATAGTGCTCTAAATATTTTTTCACGTATTTGCTTTTACACCTCAAGTTATAGTGAAGTCATTCCAATATGCCTTTATTCTCTAATGGGAGTTAAAAAGTCGTCTAATCCTACTGCTATTACAGTTATTTTTACTAATACTACACTTACAGTTACTGTTACTGTACAGTATGTCCAACAGACAGGCGACAGCCGCCAGGGCCTTCCAAGGGAACAGGCAGTGGCAAAAATGTTTCTGGAGTTGGCAGAAGTAGCATCAGAAATAGGAGAGGTGAGGTATGGTAATTTGGAGGAAAAAGTAGCATTATATGCTGATGATTTATTGTTATTTCTAGATGACTGGAAGTCTTCACTTAGAGAAGCGATCAAGGTTATTGATGGTTTTGGAAGACTGTCTGGGTTGACAATAAACTAGACCAAATCAGTGGTGATGCCATTGAGTGGTGGTAGGGGTTCTAATGGGTCGGCGGTCACAGATCTCCAAGTGGTTACCACCTTTAAATATCTAGGTATAATGATATCAGCTGATACAGGTAAATTTGCAGAACTGAACTTGAATCCACTTGTGGACAAATTTAGGAATAAAATACTGGCTTGGAATAAGTTGCCACTGCCTGTGGTTGGGCGGCCAAATCTTATCAAAATGATTTTAATGCCGCAGTTATTATATATTATTCACAACGCCCCTACATGGATTCCTCTTAGATTCTTCTATAAAATAAATGCATTATTTAGAGATCTCATCTGGATAAAAAGGGGTACCACGTATCAAATTAACCACTTTGCAAAGACACAAGTTTCACAGAGGGTTGGCAGTCCCAGACCCGTGGGTGTATTATGTTGCCGCTGTTTTTGAATGGTTGACTTGTTCTTTAAAATCATCTCAACTGACATAAGACACCCCCAGCCAGAAGTCAGTGGGTTCCTCTGACACCACTCTTAGTTGGCATGGCCCAGGAACAAGCTATGTTTCCCCAACTGTCCTAAACCTGCCTTTTTCATTTTCTGTTCCTTCTGCTGGGGAAGTATTGTATGCTGTCATCTCTGCTCCGCTTTTCAGTGAGGACAAGCTTTCTGAGGACATTCAGTAGTTACTGCCCAACCAAGGTCTGGATGAGAGATCTGTTGCTTCCTCATGTAGGCGAGCAAGTAGCGATGATGAGAGTCGCATGGGAGAAGCTGTTCCGGATTGGTGAGGATGACATCAGTGATGTGCAGAGAGTAGTGGATGATGATGTAGCCGATCACACATGGGAGCCGGGTGAAGAGGGGGCTTCTTCATCATCATCAGGGGATGAGAGTGTCATCTTGCGCGTGAGACAATGGCTGAGCAAGCAGGGTGCAAGCATGGCCGTGAGTCAGCAGGTTGGCAGTAGTGTGAGAACTGGAGCCAAACATGCCCGGAGTAGACCGTCTGCTACTCAGGAGCCTACCTGTCTGGAACCAATTAGCGGTGCACGGATTAATAGAGACAGTGGCAGTCAGTCAGCATGCATTAGTGGGAGTAAAATGCCATTTTCACCAGTGTGGGAATTTTTCATCAAGTTGCAGGAGGCAGCGTGGCCTTGTATAGAATCTGTGGGCAGAAGGTGAAGCATGGCCTGTGTGCCAATGTTGGCACCAAAGCCCTGAGTCAACACATGGAGAATCACCATAAAGTGGCCTAGGAGAACCGTGGCACTAATGTTGATGTACAGCCTGAGGTTTCTCCTACCAGCCCACAACTATTTTCCATCAGTCAAGGCTCCACCAACTCAACAGAAGGGAGCAATGTTTCCTTCGCATCATCTACTGGTACTGATGCTCGTCCTCATTTCGCCAGCAAACGATCAATGAGGTGATTGCAAAAAGACAAGCTAAGTGTGCTCTTTGCCAAGTTGCTGGTACTACAGCTTCTCCCTTTCCAAGTGGTTGACTCTGCACCTTTTCGAAAACTGATGACTTGTGCCGAGCGAAGGTGGAGAGTCCCAAGCCATCATTACTTCTCTAAAAAGACTGTACCAGCCCTGCACACGTATGTTAAGCAGAAGGTGTGCCAGTCCTTGAGCCTGTCGGTGTCTCGTAAAGTTCTCAGAAGTGTCGATGCATGGAGCCCTAACTATGGTCAAGGACAATATATGTCCTTGACAATTTATGGCCCACTGTTAAATGTGGTGCCTGCCCAGTCACGCCAGCCACTTGGCCAGGTGACAACAATGCTGCCTCCGTGTTCTCAAGCTGTGATTCCTGCACCAATGTCATCCTCTGCCTCCTCATCCTCAACCTTGTCCTCAGCCTCCACTGTAGGCACAATTCGGAGTGGTCCTCCAGCTTACCAACTATGCTGTTCTGCACCTGACCATTCTGGGTGAAATGAGTCACACTGGGGAGGAACTGCTCTGCGTCCTTCAAGAGGAAATCGAATCCTGGCTCTTTCCTCACCAACTTAAAATTGGACCCAGGATCACTGACAGCAGGAGGATCATTATTTCGGTGCTGCATCAAAGAGGGTTGACACATGACATTTCACTCTATAGTAGCATATTGGACCACTGCACGGTCAAGTCCATTATACCTGCTAACATTGACCTGTAAGGGCACACTTCAGTTACTTGTTCAGTATTTGACCTGTAACTGACCAAATAAGTGAAGTGTGAACTGATTCTAAGAGTGACGCCTATCACCTGCCTGTCATACTGATGCACATTAACTGTTTCACAACCACAGCAGACTAGCTATGCGTGTTTCTGCAATTCACAGTGATGTACACAGAAATATATGCTCCCTGTTGCCAGGAAACAGCTGATTTATAATGTGCTTCATTATGAATTTATTCGTATTGAATCAAATTTTTTGGGGAAAATTCTGTGAAGTCTCTGAATTGAGTTTTTTTAAACTTTTTTTAAAAAATCTAATCACCGTGGACACAGGATTTTGTACTAGATCTTCAATCAAGATGGCGGTGGCTGCTCTTTGTGCTCAAATGGAGAGGTCGGTATAATTTTTGTAAATTTTTTACCACCATTCAGGGAAAATCGATTTGCTCCCACGAAGCACTATGAAATTTGGCCTTGTTGCGAATCGAATTTTCCTTGTATTTCGGATCAGATCGAATTCCACTTTGTGGAGTTCAATTCATTCAACCCTAATTATATTGTTTGTTAGATAGCAAAGAGTACAGCAATGTCTGACGAATTGTTATGATAACCATTCTCTAAGGATCACATGAACAGTTTATAGCCAAGGGGACACATCATTCTCACAATTATCTATAAAAACACCCATCCAGCATCCTATGTGTTTGCATGCTTTAGACAAAATGAAAATAGTTGCATTATTCTTCACATACTCCAAATAATAATGCACATTATTAAATTATGTAATTATATTAAGACATGATTTTATATGAGAATTTGAATATAATAAACTTATTAGACATATCTTTAAATGTATTTGCTTCAATAATATGTTCTCTAACCCTAGCAAACCGAGTCCAGCTACAGCGATTTCAGTCTTTCCCAAAAAATCTGAACTTCAAAGTAATATCTAACATGATCATAAATTATAAGCAACTTTAAGATGGCTATAAGGAAACTATGAACTGTTTTTTCCAACATTCCTGTACTAATCTCTGCTTGAAGTCTGTTTCAGAATGCTGGATGTGTTTGTGGATAATAGTACAGACTTCATTTTGTTTGGATTCCCTGTGTTCTACACATGGCACTGGAGTTTGTTTGGGATCATTTATGTCATGTATATTTTAACTATCACTGGAAATATCATCATTATAACCATAACCAGCACCAACATCCATCTTCACAGGCCCATGTACTTCTTTATCAGCAACCTGTCCTTTATTGAAATTTTGTACACATCTGTAACAATTCCCCAAATCCTTGTTCTTTTAACGGGGAAAAACAAAAACATCTCCTTTAGAAATTGTATCACTCAGTTTTATTTTTTTTTCTGCTTAGGGTCCACAGAGTGTTTTCTGCTATCAGTTATGTCCTATGATCGATACTGTGCAGTCTGCAATCCACTGCACTATAAGCTAATTATGAGTGGCCCTGTGTGTCGTAACCTAGTTCTGGCATGTTGGATTATGGGCTTTTTTCCAAACCTAATCAGCACTTTCAAAATCGCCAATTTAAAGTTTTGTGATAGAAATATTCAGCATTTCTTTTGTGATCTTTCACCTTTGATGCAACTATCATGTCAAAATACAAACAAGCTGCAGACTTTGAATTTCTTCACTGCTTCTTCAATAGTCTTGTTTTCATTTGCTTTCACTCTGGGAAGCTATGTTCGTATTATAATGACAATATCAACAATTCCTTCATTTAATGGAAAATCCAAGGCTTTCTCAACATGTACTTCACATCTTGCAGTTGTTCTTATATTCTTTGGGGCAGTGGCTTTTGTATATGTTCGCCCAAGAGCCAGCACAGATTTTGAGATAAATAAAGTAGTGTCTGCTGTTTACATAGTAGTTACCCCTGTAGTAAACCCTCTCATATATAGCTTTCGTAACAAGGATGTAAAGATGGCCATAAAGAAACTACTATTTTAATAAAGTTTAGCTATCCATCATAAAGGGGCTATACAATCTACTAAATGACATGAGTAATTCAAGTTTTTGTTCATATTATTAGATTATAATTAGAGATGAGCGAACACCTGGATGTTCGGGTTCGAGAGGTTCGGCCGAACTTCCGGAAAATGTCCGGGTTCGTGATCCGAACTCAACCCGAACTTCATCCCGAACCCGAACCTGAAGTCAATGGGGACCCGAACTTTTGGGCACTAAAAAGGCTGTAAAAGACTCCCGGAAAGGGCTAGAGGGCTGCAAAAGGCAGCAAAATGTAGGTAAATCCCCTGCAAACAAATGTCGATAGGGAAATGATGACTTAACATAAAATTAATAAAAATTAACCAATATTAATTGGAGTTAAGTCCCATAGCACAGAATCAGGCTTCAAATCACCCACCAATGGAGAAGGTCGCTTACTATTATTTCGACCCCAGCATCCAGACAAAGGAGAGAGGTCCCACAGCAGAGAATCTGGCATCATATCAACCACCACAGGAGAAGGCCACTTTCAGTGACTTAGGCCTTAGCACCCAGACAGAGGAGACATGTCAGATAGCACAAGCATTACATTTATACCATCCAGCACAGGAGTAGGCCACTTTTAGTTACTTTGACCCCTGCACCCAGAAAGAGGAGAGAGGCCCCACAGCACATATTCAGGCATCATATCACCCACCACAGGAGTAGGCCACCATTTAGTTAATTTGACCCCTGCACCCATGTCAGATGGTACAAGCATCAGTTTTACATCACCCAGCACAAGAGAAGGCCACTTTTAGAGACTTTGACCCCTGCACCCAGACAGAGGAGAGAGGTTTCACAGCAGAGAATCAGGCATTTAGATCACCCACCACAGGAGTAGGGCATAATTTAATGGGACCCCGGCAACCATGTCAGATGGCACAAGCATCAGTTTTACATCACCCAGCACAAGAGAAGGCCACTTTTAGAGACTTTGACCCCTGCACCCAGACGGAGGAGAGAGGTTTTCACAGCACATATTAAGGCCTCATATCACCCACCACAGGAGTAGGCCACCATTTAGTTAATTTGACCCCTGCAACCATGTCAGATGGTCCAAGCATCAGTTTTACATCACCCAGCACAAGAGAAGGCCACTTTGAGAGACTTTGACCCCTGCACCCAGACGGAGGAGAGAGGTTTTCACAGCAGAGAATCAGGCATTTAGATCACCCACCACAGGAGTAGGGCATCATTTAATGGGACCCCGGCAACCATGTCAGATGGCACAAGCATCAGTTTTACATCACCCAGCACAAGAGAAGGCCACTTTAGAGACTTTGACCCCTGCACCCAGACGGAGGAGAGAGGTTTCACAGCAGAGAATCAGGCATTTAGATCACCCACCACAGGAGTAGACCACCATTTAATGGGACCCCGGCAACCATGTCAGATGGTACAAGCATCAGTTTTACATCACCCAGCACAAGAGAAGGCCACTTGTAGAGACTTTGACCCCTGCACCCAGACGGAGGAGAGAGGATTTCACAGCAGAGAATCAGGCATTTAGATCACCCACCACAGGAGTAGGGCATCATTTAATGGGACCCCGGCAACCATGTCAGATGGCACAAGCATCAGTTTTACATCACCCAGCACAAGAGAAGGCCACTTTTAGAGACTTTGACCCCTGCACCCAGACGGAGGAGAGAGGTTTTCACAGCAGAGAATCAGGCATTTAGATCACCCACCACAGGAGTAGGGTATCATTTAATTGGACCCCGGCAACCATGTCAGATGGCACAAGCATCAGTTTTACATCACCCAGCACAAGAGAAGGCCACTTTTAGAGACTTTGACCCCTGCACCCAGACGGAGGAGAGAGGTTTTCACAGCAGAGAATCAGGCATTTAGATCACCCACCACAGGAGTAGGGTATCATTTAATGGGACCCCGGCAACCATGTCAGATGGCACAAGCATCAGTTTTACATCACCCAGCACAAGAGAAGGCCACTTTTAGAGACTTTGACCCCTGCACCCAGACGGAGGAGAGAGGTTTTCACAGCAGAGAATCAGGCATTTAGATCACCCACCACAGGAGTAGGCCATCATTTAATGGGACCCCGGCAACCATGTCAGATGGCACAAGCATCAGTTTTACATCACCCAGCACAAGAGAAGGCCACTTTTAGAGACTTTGACCCCTGCACCCAGACGGAGGAGAGAGGTTTCACAGCAGAGAATCAGGCATTTAGATCACCCACCACAGGAGTAGGCCACCATTTAATGGGACCCCGGCAACCATGTCAGATGGTACAAGCATCAGTTTTACATCACCCAGCACAAGAGAAGGCCACTTGTAGAGACTTTGACCCCTCTTCCCAGACGGAGGAGAGAGGATTTCACAGCAGAGAATCAGGCATTTAGATCACCCACCACAGGAGTAGGGCATCATTTAATGGGACCCCGGCAACCATGTCAGATGGCACAAGCATCAGTTTTACATCACCCAGCACAAGAGAAGGCCACTTTTAGAGACTTTGACCCCTGCACCCAGACGGAGGAGAGAGGTTTTCACAGCAGAGAATCAGGCATTTAGATCACCCACCACAGGAGTAGGGTATCATTTAATGGGACCCCGGCAACCATGTCAGATGGCACAAGTATAACATTTATATCACCCAGCACATGACAAGGCCACTTTCAGTGAGTTAGGCCTTAGCAACGAGACAGAGGAGACAGGTCAGATAGCACAAGCATCAGTTTTACTGATCACCCACTACAGGAGTCGGCCACCTTTGTTAATTTGATAGCTTCAACCATGTCAGATGGCACTTGTATCACATTTATATCACCCAGCACATGACAAGGCCACTTTCAGTGAGTTAGGCCTTAGCAACGAGACAGAGGAGACAGGTCAGATAGCACAAGCATCAGTTTTACTGATCACCCACTACAGGAGTCGGCCACCTTTAGTTAATTTGATAGCTTCAACCATGTCAGATGGCACTTGTATCACATTTATATCACCCAGCACATGACAGGGCCACTTTCAGTGAGTTAGGCCTTAGCAACGAGACAGAGGAGACAGGTCAGATAGCACAAGCATCAGTTTTACATCAACCACCACAGGAGAAGGCGACTTTGAGAGACTTTGACCCCTGCACCCAGACGGAGGAGAGAGGTTTCACAGCAGAGAATCAGGCATTTAGATCACCCACCACAGGAGTAGGGCATCATTTAATGGGACCCCGGCAACCATGTCAGATGGTACAAGCATCAGTTTTACATCACCCAGCACAAGAGAAGGCCACTTTTAGAGACTTTGACCCCTGCACCCAGACGGAGGAGAGAGTTTTTCACAGCAGAGAATCAGGCATTTAGATCACCCACCACAGGAGTAGGCCACCATTTAATGGGACCCCGGCAACCATGTCAGATGGCACAAGCATCAGTTTTACATCACCCAGCACAAGAGAAGGCCACTTGTAGAGACTTTGACCCCTGCACCCAGACGGAGGAGAGAGGATTTCACAGCAGAGAATCAGGCATTTAGATCACCCACCACAGGAGTAGGGCATCATTTAATGGGACCCCAGCAACCATGTCAGATGGCACAAGCATCAGTTTTACATCACCCAGCACAAGAGAAGGCCACTTTTAGAGACTTTGACCCCTGCACCCAGACGGAGGAGAGAGGTTTTCACAGCAGAGAATCAGGCATTTAGATCACCCACCACAGGAGTAGGGTATCATTTAATGGGACCCCGGCAACCATGTCAGATGGCACAAGCATCAGTTTTACATCACCCAGCACAAGAGAAGGCCACTTTTAGAGACTTTGACCCCTGCACCCAGACGGAGGAGAGAGGTTTCACAGCAGAGAATCAGGCATTTAGATCACCCACCACAGGAGTAGGCCACCATTTAATGGGACCCCGGCAACCATGTCAGATGGTACAAGCATCAGTTTTACATCACCCAGCACAAGAGAAGGCCACTTGTAGAGACTTTGACCCCTCTTCCCAGACGGAGGAGAGAGGATTTCACAGCAGAGAATCAGGCATTTAGATCACCCACCACAGGAGTAGGGCATCATTTAATGGGACCCCGGCAACCATGTCAGATGGCACAAGCATCAGTTTTACATCACCCAGCACAAGAGAAGGCCACTTTTAGAGACTTTGACCCCTGCACCCAGACGGAGGAGAGAGGTTTTCACAGCAGAGAATCAGGCATTTAGATCACCCACCACAGGAGTAGGGTATCATTTAATGGGACCCCGGCAACCATGTCAGATGGCACAAGTATAACATTTATATCACCCAGCACATGACAAGGCCACTTTCAGTGAGTTAGGCCTTAGCAACGAGACAGAGGAGACAGGTCAGATAGCACAAGCATCAGTTTTACTGATCACCCACTACAGGAGTCGGCCACCTTTAGTTAATTTGATAGCTTCAACCATGTCAGATGGCACTTGTATCACATTTATATCACCCAGCACATGACAAGGCCACTTTCAGTGAGTTAGGCCTTAGCAACGAGACAGAGGAGACAGGTCAGATAGCACAAGCATCAGTTTTACATCAACCACCACAGGAGAAGGCGACTTTGAGAGACTTTGACCCCTGCACCCAGACGGAGGAGAGAGGTTTCACAGCAGAGAATCAGGCATTTAGATCACCCACCACAGGAGTAGGCCACCATTTAATGGGACCCCGGCAACCATGTCAGATGGTACAAGCATCAGTTTTACATCACCCAGCACAAGAGAAGGCCACTTTGAGAGACTTTGACCCCTGCACCCAGACGGAGGAGAGAGTTTTCACAGCAGAGAATCAGGCATTTAGATCACCCACCACAGGAGTAGGCCACCATTTAATGGGACCCCGGCAACCATGTCAGATGGTACAAGCATCAGTTTTACATCACCCAGCACAAGAGAAGGCCACTTGTAGAGACTTTGACCCCTGCACCCAGACGGAGGAGAGAGGATTTCACAGCAGAGAATCAGGCATTTAGATCACCCACCACAGGAGTAGGGCATCATTTAATGGGACCCCGGCAACCATGTCAGATGGCACAAGCATCAGTTTTACATCACCCAGCACAAGAGAAGGCCACTTTTAGAGACTTTGACCCCTGCACCCAGACGGAGGAGAGAGGTTTTCACAGCAGAGAATCAGGCATTTAGATCACCCACCACAGGAGTAGGGTATCATTTAATGGGACCCCGGCAACCATGTCAGATGGCACAAGCATCAGTTTTACATCACCCAGCACAAGAGAAGGCCACTTTTAGAGACTTTGACCCCTGCACCCAGACGGAGGAGAGAGGTTTTCACAGCAGAGAATCAGGCATTTAGATCACCCACCACAGGAGTAGGGTATCATTTAATGGGACCCCGGCAACCATGTCAGATGGCACAAGCATCAGTTTTACATCACCCAGCACAAGAGAAGGCCACTTTTAGAGACTTTGACCCCTGCACCCAGACGGAGGAGAGAGGTTTTCACAGCAGAGAATCAGGCATTTAGATCACCCACCACAGGAGTAGGGCATCATTTAATGGGACCCCGGCAACCATGTCAGATGGTACAAGCATCAGTTTTACATCACCCAGCACAAGAGAAGGCCACTTTTAGAGACTTTGACCCCTGCACCCAGACGGAGGAGATAGGTTTTCACAGCAGAGAATCAGGCATTTAGATCACCCACCACAGGAGTAGGCCACCATTTAATGGGACCCCGGCAACCATGTCAGATGGCACTTGTATCACATTTATATCACCCAGCACATGACAAGGCCACTTTCAGTGATTTAGGCCTTAGCAACGAGACAGAGGAGACAGGTCAGATAGCACAAGCATCAGTTTTACATCAACCACCACAGGAGAAGGCCACTTTTAGAGACTTTGACCCCTGCACCCAGACGGAGGAGAGAGGTCCCACAGCAGAGATTTAGGCATTTATATCAGCCAGCACAGGAGAAGGCCGCTTTCAGTGACTTAGGCCTTAGCAACGAGACAGAGGAGACAGGTCAGATAGCACAAGCATCGGTTTTACTGATCACCCACTACAGGAGTCGGCCACCTTTTGTTAATTTGATAGCTTCAACCATGTCAGATGGCACTTGTATCACATTTATATCACCCAGCACATGACAAGGCCACTTTCAGTGAGTTAGGCCTTAGCAACGAGACAGAGGAGACAGGTCAGATAGCACAAGCATCAGTTTTACATCAACCACCACAGGAGAAGGCGACTTTGAGAGACTTTGACCCCTGCACCCAGACGGAGGAGAGAGGTTTCACAGCAGAGATTCAGGCATTTAGATCACCCACCACAGGAGTAGGCCACCATTTAGTTAATTTGACCCCTGCCACCATGTCAGATGGTCCAAGCATCAGTTTTACATCACCCAGCACAAGAGAAGGCCACTTTGAGAGACTTTGACCCCTGCACCCAGACGGAGGAGAGAGGTTTCACAGCAGAGAATCAGGCATTTAGATCACCCACCACAGGAGTAGGGCATCATTTAATGGGACCCCGGCAACCATGTCAGATGGCACAAGCATCAGTTTTACATCACCCAGCACAAGAGAAGGCCACTTGTAGAGACTTTGACCCCTCTTCCCAGACGGAGGAGAGAGGATTTCACAGCAGAGAATCAGGCATTTAGATCACCCACCACAGGAGTAGGCCATCATTTAATGGGACCCCGGCAACCATGTCAGATGGCACAAGCATCAGTTTTACATCACCCAGCACAAGAGAAGGCCACTTTTAGAGACTTTGACCCCTGCACCCAGACGGAGGAGAGAGGTTTTCACAGCAGAGAATCAGGCATTTAGATCACCCACCACAGGAGTAGGGTATCATTTAATGGGACCCCGGCAACCATGTCAGATGTCACAAGCATCAGTTTTACTGATCACCCACTACAGGAGTTCGGCCACCTTTGTTAATTTGATAGCTTCAACCATGTCAGATGGCACTTGTATCACATTTATATCACCCAGCACATGACAAGGCCACTTTCAGTGAGTTAGGCCTTAGCAACGAGACAGAGGAGACAGGTCAGATAGCACAAGCATCAGTTTTACTGATCACCCACTACAGGAGTCGGCCACCTTTAGTTAATTTGATAGCTTCAACCATGTCAGATGGCACTTGTATCACATTTATATCACCCAGCACATGACAAGGCCACTTTCAGTGAGTTAGGCCTTAGCAACGAGACAGAGGAGACAGGTCAGATAGCACAAGCATCAGTTTTACATCAACCACCACAGGAGAAGGCGACTTTGAGAGACTTTGACCCCTGCACCCAGACGGAGGAGAGAGGTTTCACAGCAGAGAATCAGGCATTTAGATCACCCACCACAGGAGTAGGCCACCATTTAATGGGACCCCGGCAACCATGTCAGATGGTACAAGCATCAGTTTTACATCACCCAGCACAAGAGAAGGCCACTTTTAGAGACTTTGACCCCTGCACCCAGACGGAGGAGAGAGGTTTCACAGCAGAGAATCAGGCATTTAGATCACCCACCACAGGAGTAGGGCATCATTTAATGGGACCCGGCAACCATGTCAGATGGCACAAGCATCAGTTTTACATCACCCAGCACAAGAGAAGGCCACTTTTAGAGACTTTGACCCCTGCACCCAGACGGAGGAGAGAGGTTTTCACAGCAGAGAATCAGGCATTTAGATCACCCACCACAGGAGTAGGCCATCATTTAATGGGACCCCGGCAACCATGTCAGATGGCACAAGTATAACATTTTATATCACCCAGCACATGACAAGGCCACTTTCAGTGAGTTAGGCCCTAGCAACGAGACAGAGGAGACAGGTCAGATAGCACAAGCATCAGTTTTACTGATCACCCACTACAGGAGTCGGCCACCTTTTGTTAATTTGATAGCTTCAACCATGTCAGATGGCACTTGTATCACATTTATATCACCCAGCACATGACAAGGCCACTTTCAGTGAGTTAGGCCTTAGCAACGAGACAGAGGAGACAGGTCAGATAGCACAAGCATCAGTTTTACTGATCACCCACTACAGGAGTCGGCCACCTTTAGTTAATTTGATAGCTTCAACCATGTCAGATGGCACTTGTATCACATTTATATCACCCAGCACATGACAGGGCCACTTTCAGTGAGTTAGGCCTTAGCAACGAGACAGAGGAGACAGGTCAGATAGCACAAGCATCAGTTTTACATCAACCACCACAGGAGAAGGCGACTTTGAGAGACTTTGACCCCTGCACCCAGACGGAGGAGAGAGGTTTCACAGCAGAGAATCAGGCATTTAGATCACCCACCACAGGAGTAGGCCACCATTTTAATGGGACCCCGGCAACCATGTCAGATGGCACAAGCATCAGTTTTACATCACCCAGCACAGGAGAAGGCGACTTTGAGAGACTTTGACCCCTGCACCCAGACGGAGGAGAGAGGTTTCACAGCAGAGAATCAGGCATTTAGATCACCCACCACAGGAGTAGGCCATCATTTAATGGGACCCCGGCAACCATGTCAGATGGTACAAGCATCAGTTTTACATCACCCAGCACAAGAGAAGGCCACTTTTAGAGACTTTGACCCCTGCACCCAGACGGAGGAGAGAGTTTTTCACAGCAGAGAATCAGGCATTTAGATCACCCACCACAGGAGTAGGCCACCATTTAATGGGACCCCGGCAACCATGTCAGATGGTACAAGCATCAGTTTTACATCACCCAGCACAAGAGAAGGCCACTTGTAGAGACTTTGACCCCTGCACCCAGACGGAGGAGAGAGGATTTCACAGCAGAGAATCAGGCATTTAGATCACCCACCACAGGAGTAGGGCATCATTTAATGGGACCCCGGCAACCATGTCAGATGGCACAAGCATCAGTTTTACATCACCCAGCACAAGAGAAGGCCACTTTTAGAGACTTTGACCCCTGCACCCAGACGGAGGAGAGAGGTTTTCACAGCAGAGAATCAGGCATTTAGATCACCCACCACAGGAGTAGGGTATCATTTAATGGGACCCCGGCAACCATGTCAGATGGCACAAGCATCAGTTTTACATCACCCAGCACAAGAGAAGGCCACTTTTAGAGACTTTGACCCCTGCACCCAGACGGAGGAGAGAGGTTTTCACAGCAGAGAATCAGGCATTTAGATCACCCACCACAGGAGTAGGCCATCATTTAATGGGACCCCGGCAACCATGTCAGATGGCACAAGTATAACATTTATATCACCCAGCACATGACAAGGCCACTTTCAGTGAGTTAGGCCCTAGCAACGAGACAGAGGAGACAGGTTCAGATAGCACAAGCATCAGTTTTACTGATCACCCACTACAGGAGTCGGCCACCTTTAGTTAATTTGATAGCTGCAACCATGTCAGATGGCACTTGTATCACATTTATATCACCCAGCACATGACAAGGCCACTTTCAGTGAGTTAGGCCTTAGCAACGAGACAGAGGAGACAGGTCAGATAGCACAAGCATCAGTTTTACTGATCACCCACTACAGGAGTCGGCCACCTTTAGTTAATTTGATAGCTTCAACCATGTCAGATGGCACTTGTATCACATTTATATCACCCAGCACATGACAGGGCCACTTTCAGTGAGTTAGGCCTTAGCAACGAGACAGAGGAGACAGGTCAGATAGCACAAGCATCAGTTTTACATCAACCACCACAGGAGAAGGCGACTTTGAGAGACTTTGACCCCTGCACCCAGACGGAGGAGAGAGGTTTCACAGCAGAGAATCAGGCATTTAGATCACCCACCACAGGAGTAGGCCACCATTTTAATGGGACCCCGGCAACCATGTCAGATGGCACAAGCATCAGTTTTACATCACCCAGCACAGGAGAAGGCGACTTTGAGAGACTTTGACCCCTGCACCCAGACGGAGGAGAGAGGTTTCACAGCAGAGAATCAGGCATTTAGATCACCCACCACAGGAGTAGGCCATCATTTAATGGGACCCCGGCAACCATGTCAGATGGTACAAGCATCAGTTTTACATCACCCAGCACAAGAGAAGGCCACTTTTAGAGACTTTGACCCCTGCACCCAGACGGAGGAGAGAGTTTTCACAGCAGAGAATCAGGCATTTAGATCACCCACCACAGGAGTAGGCCACCATTTAATGGGACCCCGGCAACCATGTCAGATGGTACAAGCATCAGTTTTACATCACCCAGCACAAGAGAAGGCCACTTGTAGAGACTTTGACCCCTGCACCCAGACGGAGGAGAGAGGATTTCACAGCAGAGAATCAGGCATTTAGATCACCCACCACAGGAGTAGGGCATCATTTAATGGGACCCCGGCAACCATGTCAGATGGCACAAGCATCAGTTTTACATCACCCAGCACAAGAGAAGGCCACTTTTAGAGACTTTGACCCTGCACCCAGACGGAGGAGAGAGGTTTTCACAGCAGAGAATCAGGCATTTAGATCACCCACCACAGGAGTAGGGTATCATTTAATGGGACCCCGGCAACCATGTCAGATGGCACAAGCATCAGTTTTACATCACCCAGCACAAGAGAAGGCCACTTTTAGAGACTTTGACCCCTGCACCCAGACGGAGGAGAGAGGTTTTCACAGCAGAGAATCAGGCATTTAGATCACCCACCACAGGAGTAGGCCATCATTTAATGGGACCCCGGCAACCATGTCAGATGGCACAAGTATAACATTTATATCACCCAGCACATGACAAGGCCACTTTCAGTGAGTTAGGCCTTAGCAACGAGACAGAGGAGACAGGTCAGATAGCACAAGCATCAGTTTTACTGATCACCCACTACAGGAGTCGGCCACCTTTAGTTAATTTGATAGCTTCAACCATGTCAGATGGCACTTGTATCACATTTATATCACCCAGCACATGACAAGGCCACTTTCAGTGAGTTAGGCCTTAGCAACGAGACAGAGGAGACAGGTCAGATAGCACAAGCATCAGTTTTACATCAACCACCACAGGAGAAGGCGACTTTGAGAGACTTTGACCCCTGCACCCAGACAGGGGAGAGAGGTTTCACAGCAGAGAATCAGGCATTTAGATCACCCACCACAGGAGTAGGCCACCATTTTAATGGGACCCCGGCAACCATGTCAGATGGCACAAGCATCAGTTTTACATCACCCAGCACAGGAGAAGGCGACTTTGAGTACTTTGACCCCTGCACCCAGACGGAGGAGAGAGGTTTCACAGCAGAGAATCAGGCATTTAGATCACCCACCACAGGAGTAGGCCATCATTTAATGGGACCCCGGCAACCATGTCAGATGGTACAAGCATCAGTTTTACATCACCCAGCACAAGAGAAGGCCACTTTTAGAGACTTTGACCCCTGCATCCCAGACGGAGGAGAGAGGTTTTCACAGCAGAGAATCAGGCATTTAGATCACCCACCACAGGAGTAGGCCACCATTTAATGGGACCCCGGCAACCATGTCAGATGGCACTTGTATCACATTTATATCACCCAGCACATGACAAGGCCACTTTCAGTGATTTAGGCCTTAGCAACGAGACAGAGGAGACAGGTCAGATAGCCCAAGCATCAGTTTTACATCAACCACCACAGGAGAAGGCCACTTTTAGAGACTTTGACCCCTGCACCCAGACGGAGGAGAGAGGTCCCACAGCAGAGATTTAGGCATTTATATCAGCCAGCACAGGAGAAGGCCGCTTTCAGTGACTTAGGCCTTAGCAACGAGACAGAGGAGACAGGTCAGATAGCACAAGCATCAGTTTTACATCACCCAGCACAAGAGAAGGCCACTTGTAGAGACTTTGACCCCTGCACCCAGACGGAGGAGAGAGGATTTCACAGCAGAGAATCAGGCATTTAGATCACCCACCACAGGAGTAGGGTATCATTTAATGGGACCCCGGCAACCATGTCAGATGGCACAAGCATCAGTTTTACATCAACCAGCACAAGAGAAGGCCACTTTTAGAGACTTTGACCCCTGCACCCAGACGGAGGAGAGAGGTTTTCACAGCAGAGAATCAGGCATTTAGATCACCCACCACAGGAGTAGGGTATCATTTAATGGGACCCCGGCAACCATGTCAGATGGCACAAGCATCAGTTTTACATCACCCAGCACAAGAGAAGGCCACTTGTAGAGACTTTGACCCCTGCACCCAGACGGAGGAGAGAGGATTTCACAGCAGAGAATCAGGCATTTAGATCACCCACCACAGGAGTAGGGCATCATTTAATGGGACCCCGGCAACCATGTCAGATGGCACAAGCATCAGTTTTACATCACCCAGCACAAGAGAAGGCCACTTTAGAGACTTTGACCCCTGCACCCAGACGGAGGAGAGAGGTTTTCACAGCAGAGAATCAGGCATTTAGATCACCCACCACAGGAGTAGGCCATCATTTAATGGGACCCCGGCAACCATGTCAGATGGCACAAGCATCAGTTTTACATCACCCAGCACAAGAGAAGGCCACTTTTAGAGACTTTGACCCCTGCACCCAGACGGAGGAGAGAGGTTTTCACAGCAGAGAATCAGGCATTTAGATCACCCACCACAGGAGTAGGCCATCATTTAATGGGACCCCGGCAACCATGTCAGATGGCACAAGTATAACATTTATATCACCCAGCACATGACAAGGCCACTTTCAGTGAGTTAGGCCTTAGCAACGAGACAGAGGAGACAGGTCAGATAGCACAAGCATCAGTTTTACTGATCACCCACTACAGGAGTCGGCCACCTTTTGTTAATTTGATAGCTTCAACCATGTCAGATGGCACTTGTATCACATTTATATCACCCAGCACATGACAAGGCCACTTTCAGTGAGTTAGGCCTTAGCAACGAGACAGAGGAGACAGGTCAGATAGCACAAGCATCAGTTTTACATCAACCACCACAGGAGAAGGCGACTTTGAGAGACTTTGACCCCTGCACCCAGACGGAGGAGAGAGGTTTCACAGCAGAGATTCAGGCATTTAGATCACCCACCACAGGAGTAGGCCACCATTTAATGGGACCCCGGCAACCATGTCAGATGGTACAAGCATCAGTTTTACATCACCCAGCACAAGAGAAGGCCACTTTTAGAGACTTTGACCCCTGCACCCAGACGGAGGAGAGAGGTTTTCACAGCAGAGAATCATGCATTTAGATCACCCACCACAGGAGTTGGCCACCATTTAATGGGACCCCGGCA
This sequence comes from Bufotes viridis, assembly GCA_033119425.1. Taxonomy (NCBI): domain Eukaryota; kingdom Metazoa; phylum Chordata; class Amphibia; order Anura; family Bufonidae; genus Bufotes; species Bufotes viridis. Next base: position 27,167 of record JAKVIS010001603.1, read on the forward strand.
ACCATGTCAGATGGCACTTGTATCACATTTATATCACACAGCACATGACAAGGCCACTTTCAGTGAGTTAGGCCTTAGCAACGAGACAGAGGAGACAGGTCAGATAGCACAAGCATCAGTTTTACATCAACCACCACAGGAAAAGGCCACTTTTAGAGACTTTGACCCCTGCACCCAGACGGAGGAGAGAGGTTTTCACAGCAGAGAATCAGGCATTTAGATCACCCACCACAGGAGTAGGGTATCATTTAATGGGACCCCGGCAACCATGTCAGATGGCACAAGCATCAGTTTTACATCACCCAGCACAAGAGAAGGCCACTTTTAGAGACTTTGACCCTGCACCCAGACGGAGGAGAGAGGTTTTCACAGCAGAGAATCAGGCATTTAGATCACCCACCACAGGAGTAGGCCATCATTTAATGGGACCCCGGCAACCATGTCAGATGGCACAAGTATAACATTTATATCACCCAGCACATGACAAGGCCACTTTCAGTGAGTTAGGCCTTAGCAACGAGACAGAGGAGACAGGTCAGATAGCACAAGCATCAGTTTTACTGATCACCCACTACAGGAGTCGGCCACCTTTAGTTAATTTGATAGCTTCAACCATGTCAGATGGCACTTGTATCACATTTATATCACCCAGCACATGACAGGGCCACTTTCAGTGAGTTAGGCCTTAGCAACGAGACAGAGGAGACAGGTCAGATAGCACAAGCATCAGTTTTACATCAACCACCACAGGAGAAGGCGACTTTGAGAGACTTTGACCCCTGCACCCAGACGGAGGAGAGAGGTTTCACAGCAGAGAATCAGGCATTTAGATCACCCACCACAGGAGTAGGCCACCATTTTAATGGGACCCCGGCAACCATGTCAGATGGCACAAGCATCAGTTTTACATCACCCAGCACAAGAGAAGGCGACTTTGAGAGACTTTGACCCCTGCACCCAGACGGAGGAGAGAGGTTTCACAGCAGAGAATCAGGCATTTAGATCACCCACCACAGGAGTAGGCCATCATTTAATGGGACCCCGGCAACCATGTCAGATGGTACAAGCATCAGTTTTACATCACCCAGCACAAGAGAAGGCCACTTTTAGAGACTTTGACCCCTGCACCCAGACGGAGGAGAGAGTTTTTCACAGCAGAGAATCAGGCATTTAGATCACCCACCACAGGAGTAGGCCACCATTTAATGGGACCCCGGCAACCATGTCAGATGGTACAAGCATCAGTTTTACATCACCCAGCACAAGAGAAGGCCACTTGTAGAGACTTTGACCCCTGCACCCAGACGGAGGAGAGAGGATTTCACAGCAGAGAATCAGGCATTTAGATCACCCACCACAGGAGTAGGGCATCATTTAATGGGACCCCGGCAACCATGTCAGATGGCACAAGCATCAGTTTTACATCACCCAGCACAAGAGAAGGCCACTTTTAGAGACTTTGACCCCTGCACCCAGACGGAGGAGAGAGGTTTTCACAGCAGAGAATCAGGCATTTAGATCACCCACCACAGGAGTAGGGTATCATTTAATGGGACCCCGGCAACCATGTCAGATGGCACAAGCATCAGTTTTACATCACCCAGCACAAGAGAAGGCCACTTGTAGAGACTTTGACCCCTGCACCCAGACGGAGGAGAGAGGATTTCACAGCAGAGAATCAGGCATTTAGATCACCCACCACAGGAGTAGGGCATCATTTAATGGGACCCCGGCAACCATGTCAGATGGCACAAGCATCAGTTTTACATCACCCAGCACAAGAGAAGGCCACTTTTAGAGACTTTGACCCCTGCACCCAGACGGAGGAGAGAGGTTTTCACAGCAGAGAATCAGGCATTTAGATCACCCACCACAGGAGTAGGCCATCATTTAATGGGACCCCGGCAACCATGTCAGATGGCACAAGTATAACATTTATATCACCCAGCACATGACAAGGCCACTTTCAGTGAGTTAGGCCTTAGCAACGAGACAGAGGAGACAGGTCAGATAGCACAAGCATCAGTTTTACTGATCACCCACTACAGGAGTCGGCCACCTTTTGTTAATTTGATAGCTTCAACCATGTCAGATGGCACTTGTATCACATTTATATCACCCAGCACATGACAAGGCCACTTTCAGTGAGTTAGGCCTTAGCAACGAGACAGAGGAGACAGGTCAGATAGCACAAGCATCAGTTTTACTGATCACCCACTACAGGAGTCGGCCACCTTTAGTTAATTTGATAGCTTCAACCATGTCAGATGGCACTTGTATCACATTTATATCACCCAGCACATGACAGGGCCACTTTCAGTGAGTTAGGCCTTAGCAACGAGACAGAGGAGACAGGTCAGATAGCACAAGCATCAGTTTTACATCAACCACCACAGGAGAAGGCGACTTTGAGAGACTTTGACCCCTGCACCCAGACGGAGGAGAGAGGTTTCACAGCAGAGAATCAGGCATTTAGATCACCCACCACAGGAGTAGGCCACCATTTTAATGGGACCCCGGCAACCATGTCAGATGGCACAAGCATCAGTTTTACATCACCCAGCACAGGAGAAGGCGACTTTGAGAGACTTTGACCCCTGCACCCAGACGGAGGAGAGAGGTTTCACAGCAGAGAATCAGGCATTTAGATCACCCACCACAGGAGTAGGCCATCATTTAATGGGACCCCGGCAACCATGTCAGATGGTACAAGCATCAGTTTTACATCACCCAGCACAAGAGAAGGCCACTTTTAGAGACTTTGACCCCTGCACCCAGACGGAGGAGAGAGTTTTTCACAGCAGAGAATCAGGCATTTAGATCACCCACCACAGGAGTAGGCCACCATTTAATGGGACCCCGGCAACCATGTCAGATGGTACAAGCATCAGTTTTACATCACCCAGCACAAGAGAAGGCCACTTGTAGAGACTTTGACCCCTGCACCCAGACGGAGGAGAGAGGATTTCACAGCAGAGAATCAGGCATTTAGATCACCCACCACAGGAGTAGGGCATCATTTAATGGGACCCCGGCAACCATGTCAGATGGCACAAGCATCAGTTTTACATCACCCAGCACAAGAGAAGGCCACTTTTAGAGACTTTGACCCTGCACCCAGACGGAGGAGAGAGGTTTTCACAGCAGAGAATCAGGCATTTAGATCACCCACCACAGGAGTAGGGTATCATTTAATGGGACCCCGGCAACCATGTCAGATGGCACAAGTATAACATTTATATCACCCAGCACATGACAAGGCCACTTTCAGTGAGTTAGGCCTTAGCAACGAGACAGAGGAGACAGGTCAGATAGCACAAGCATCAGTTTTACTGATCACCCACTACAGGAGTCGGCCACCTTTAGTTAATTTGATAGCTTCAACCATGTCAGATGGCACTTGTATCACATTTATATCACCCAGCACATGACAGGGCCACTTTCAGTGAGTTAGGCCTTAGCAACGAGACAGAGGAGACAGGTCAGATAGCACAAGCATCAGTTTTACATCACCCAGCACAGGAGAAGGCGACTTTGAGAGACTTTGACCCCTGCACCCAGACGGAGGAGAGAGGTTTCACAGCAGAGAATCAGGCATTTAGATCACCCACCACAGGAGTAGGCCATCATTTAATGGGACCCCGGCAACCATGTCAGATGGTACAAGCATCAGTTTTACATCACCCAGCACAAGATAAGGCCACTTTTGAGAGACTTTGACCCTGCACCCAGACGGAGGAGAGAGGTTTTCACAGCAGAGAATCAGGCATTTAGATCACCCACCACAGGAGTAGGGCATCATTTAATGGGACCCCGGCAACCATGTCAGATGGCACAAGCATCAGTTTTACATCACCCAGCACAAGAGAAGGCCACTTTTAGAGACTTTGACCCCTGCACCCAGACGGAGGAGAGAGGTTTTCACAGCAGAGAATCAGGCATTTAGATCACCCACCACAGGAGTAGGGTATCATTTAATGGGACCCGGCAACCATGTCAGATGGCACAAGCATCAGTTTTACATCACCCAGCACAAGAGAAGGCCACTTTTAGAGACTTTGACCCCTGCACCCAGACGGAGGAGAGAGGTTTTCACAGCAGAGAATCAGGCATTTAGATCACCCACCACAGGAGTAGTCCATCATTTAATGGGACCCCGGCAACCATG
>JAKVIS010001604.1:0-27421 GCA_033119425.1 Bufotes viridis
ATTGCTATTTTGGCAATTGAATTTCACCCCAGAACAAAATATATGTTTTGGCGGACACTATTATATTTTTGCCAGCCACAGCTGAAACCACTGATTTATGGTATTGCTATTTTGGCAATTGAATTTCACCCCAGAACAAAATATATGTTTTGGCGGACACTATGAATCTTGGCCTGCAACAGCTGGGACACCAGATTCAGGGTATTGCTATTTTTGGCAATTGAATTTCACCCCAGAACAAAAATATATGTTTTTGCGGACACTATGAATCTTGGCCTGCAACAGCTGGGACACCAGATTCAGGGTATTGCTATTTTTGGCAATTGAATTTCACCCCAGAACAAAATATATGTTTTTGGCGGACACTATTATATTTTGCCAGCCCACAGCTGAAACCACTGATTTATGGTATTGCTATTTTGGCAATTGAATTTCACCCCAGAACAAAATATATGTTTTTGGCGGACACTATGAATCTTGGCCTGCAACAGCTGGGACACCAGATTCAGGGTATTGCTATTTTGGCAATTGAATTTCACCCCAGAACAAAATATATGTTTTGGCGGACACTATGAATCTTGGCCTGCAACAGCTGGGACACCAGATTCAGGGTTATTGCTATTTTGGCAATTGAATTTCACACCAGAACAAAATATATGTTTTGGCGGACACTATTATATTTTGCCAGCCACAGCTGAAACCACTGATTTATGGTATTGCTATTTTGGCAATGGAATTTCACCCCAGAACAAAATATATGTTTTGGCGGACACTATGATATCTTTGCCAGCCACAGCTGAAACCACTGATTTATGGTATTGCTATTTTGGCAATTGAATTTCACCTCAGAACAAAATATATGTTTTGGCGGACACTATGAATCTTGGCCTGCAACAGCTGGGACACCAGATTCAGGGTATTGCTATTTTGGCAATTGAATTTCACCCCAGAACAAAATATATGTTTTTGCGGACACTATTAATCTTGGCCTGCAACAGCTGGGACACCAGATTCAGGGTATTGCTATTTTGGCAATTGAATTTCACCCCAGAACAAAATATATGTTTTGCGGACACTATGGCACACTATTACTGATTTATGGTGCCAGCCACAGCTGAAACCACTGATTTATGGTATTGCTATTTTGGCAATTGAATTTCACCCCAGAACAAAATATATGTTTTGGCGGACACTATGAATCTTGGCCTGCAACAGCTGGGACACCAGATTCAGGGTATTGCTATTTTGGCAATTGAATTTCACCCCAGAACAAAATATATGTTTTGCGGACACTATTATATCTTGGCCAGCCACAGCTGAAACCACTGATTTATGGTATTGCTATTTTGGCAATTGAATTTCACCCCAGAACAAAATATATGTTTTGGCGGACACTATTATATTTGCCAGACAGCATGAACCACTGATTTATGGTATTGCCAGCCACAGCTGAAACCACTGATTTATGGTATTGCTATTTTGGCAATTGAATTTCACCCCAGAACAAAATATATGTTTTAGCGGACACTATGAATCTTGGCCTGCAACAGCTGGGACACCAGATTCATGGTATTGCTATTTTGGCAATTGAATTTCATCCCCAGAACAAAATATATGTTTTTGCGGACACTATGAATCTTGGCCTGCAACAGCTGGGACACCAGATTCAGGGTATTGCTATTTTGGCAATTGAATTTCACCCCAGAACAAAATATATGTTTTGGCGGACACTATTAAATTTTGCCAGCCACAGCTGAAACCACTGATTTATGGTATTGCTATTTTGGCAATTGAATTTCACCCCAGAACAAAATATATGTTTTGGCGGACACTATTATATCTTTGCCAGCCACAGCTGGGAAACCAATGATTTATGGTATTGCTATTTTGGCAATTGAATTTCACCCCAGAACAAAATATATGTTTTGGCGGACACTATGAATCTTGGCCTGCAACAGCTGGGACCACTAGATTCAGGGTATTGCTATTTTGGCAATTGAATTTCACCCCAGAACAAAATATATGTTTTTGGCGGACACTATGAATCTTGGCCTGCAACAGCTGGGACCACCAGATTCAGGGTATTGCTATTTTGGCAATTGAATTTCACCCCAGAACAAAATATATGTTTTAGCGGACACTATGAATCTTGGCCTGCAACAGCTGGGACACCAGATTTAGGGTATTGCTATTTTGGCAATTGAATTTCACCCCAGAACAAAATATATGTTTTGGCGGACACTATTATATCTTTGCCAGCCACAGCTGAAACCACTGATTTATGGTATTGCTATTTTGGCAATTGAATTTCACCCCAGAACAAAATATATGTTTTGGCGGACACTATGAATCTTGGCCTGCAACAGCTGGGACACCAGATTCAGGGTATTGCTATTTTGGCAATTGAATTTCACCCCAGAACAAAATATATGTTTTGGCGGACACTATGAATCTTGGCCTGCAACAGCTGGGACACCAGATTCAGGGTATTGCTATTTTGGCAATTGAATTTCACCCCAGAACAAAATATATGTTTTGGCGGACACTATTATATTTTGCCAGCCACAGCTGAAACCACTGATTTATGGTATTGCTATTTTGGCAATTGAATTTCACCCCAGAACAAAATATATGTTTTGGCGGACACTATTATATTTTGCCAGCCACAGCTGAAACCACTAGATTTATGGTATTGCTATTTTGGCAATTGAATCTTCACCCAAGAACAAAATATATGTTTTGGCGGACTCTATGAATCTTGGCCTGCAACAGCTGGGACACCAGATTCAGGGTATTGCTACTTTGGCAATTGAATTTCACCCCAGAACAAAATATATGTTTTTGCTGGCACTATGAATCTTGGCCTGCAACAGCTGGGACACCAGATTTAGGGTATTCCTATTTTGGCAATTATATTTCACCCCAGAACAAAATATATGTTTTGGCGGACACTATTATATTTTACCAGCCACAGCTGAAACCACTAATTTATGGTATTGCTATTTTGGCAATTGAATTTCACCTCCAGAACAAAATATATGTTTTGGCTGACACTATGAATCTTGGCCTGCAACAGCTGGGACACCAGATTCAGGGTATTGCTATTTTGGCAATTGAATTTCACCCCGAACAAAATATATGTTTTTGCGGACACTATTATATTTTGCCAGCCACAGCTGAAACCACTGATTTATGGTATTGCTATTTTGGCAATGGAATTTCACCCCAGAACAAAATGTATGTTTTGGCGGACACTATTATATTTTGCCAGACACAGCTTAAACCACTGATTTATGGTATTGCCAGCCACAGCTGAAACCACTGATTTATGGTATTGCTATTTTGGCAATTGAATTTCACCCCAGAACAAAATATATGTTTTGGCGGACACTATGATATCTTGGCCTGCAACAGCTGGGACACCATGATTCATGGTATTGCTATTTTGGCAATTGAATTTCACCCCAGAACAAAATATATGTTTTTGCGGACACTATGAATCTTGGCCTGCAACAGCTGGGACACCAGATTCAGGGTATTGCTATTTTGGCAATTGAATTTCACCCCAGAACAAAATATATGTTTTGGCGGACACTATTATATTTTGCCAGCCACAGCTGAAACCACTGATTTATGGTATTGCTATTTTGGCAATTTGAATTTCACCCCAGAACAAAATATATGTTTTTGCTGGACACTATGAATCTTGGCCTGCAACAGCTGGGACACCAGATTCAGGGTATTCGCTATTTTGGCAATTGATATTTCACCCCAGAACAAAATATATGTTTTTGGCGGACACTATTATATTTTGCCAGCCACAGCTGAAACCACTGATTTATGAGTATTGCTATTTTGGCAATTGAATTTCACCCCAGAACAAAATATATGTTTTGGCTGACACTATGAATCTTGGCCTGCAACAGCTGGGACACCAGATTCAGGGTATTGCTATTTTGGCAATTGAATTTCACCCCAGAACAAAATATATGTTTTGGCGGACACTATTATATTTTGCCAGCCACAGCTGAAACCACTGATTTATGGTATTGCTATTTTGGCAATTGAATTTCACCCTCAGAACAAAATATATGTTTTGGCGGACACTATGAATCTTGCCTGCAACAGCTGGGACACCAGATTTTCAGGGTATTGCTATTTTCGGCAATTGAATTTCACCCCAGAACAAAATATATGTTTTGGCGATACTATGATACTTGGCCTGCCAGCAGCTGGGACTACCGATTCAGGGTATTATATTTTGGCAATTGAATTTCACCCCAGAACAAAGTATATGTTTTGGCGGACACTATTATATCTTTGCCATGCCACAGCTGAAACCACTGATTAGGGTATTGCTATTTTGGCAGTTGAATTTCACCCCAGAACAAAATAGATGTTTTGGCGGACACTGTGAATCTTGGCCTGCAACAGCTGGGACACCAGATTCAGGGTATTGCTATTTTGGCAATTGAATTTCACCCCAGAACAAAATATATGTTTTGATGACATTATGAATCTTGGCCTGCAACAGCTGGGACACCAGATTCAGGGTATTGCTATTTTGGCAATTGAATTTCACCCCAGAACAAAATATATGTTTTGACGGACACTATGAATCTTGGCCTGCAACAGCTGGGACACCAGATTCAGGGTATTGCTATTTTGGCAATTGAATTTCACCCCCAGAACAAAATATATGCTTTGGCGGACACTATGAATCTTGGCCTGCAACAGCTGGGACCACTAGATTCAGGGTATTGCTATTTTGGCAATTGAATTTCACCCCAGAACAAAATATATGTTTTTACGGACACTATGAATCTTGGCCTGCAACAGCTGGGACACCAGATTCAGGATATTGCTATTTTGGCAATTGAATTTCACCCCAGAACAAAATATATGTTTTTGGCGGACACTATGAATCTTGGCCTGCAACAGCTGGACACACTGATTCAGAGGTATTGCTATTTTGGCAATTGGATTTCACCCCAGAACAAAATATATGTTTTGGCGGACACATATGATATCTTGGCCTGCAACAGCTGGGACCACCAGATTCATGGTATTGCCATTTTGGCAATTGAATTTCACCCCAGAACAAAAATATATGTTTCGGGCGGATCAACTATGAATCTTGGCCTGCAACAGCTGGGACACCAGATTCAGGGTATTGCTATTTTGGCAATTGAATTTCACCCCAGAACAAAATATATGTTTTGGCGGACACTATGAATCTTGGCCTGCAAACAGCTGGGACACTAGATTCAGGGTATTGCTATTTTGGCAATTGAATTTCACCCCAGAACAAAATATATGTTTTTGCGGACACTATGAATCTTGGCTGCAACCAGCTGGGACACCAGGATTCAGGGTATTGCTATTTTGGCAATTGAATTTCACCCCAGAACAAAATATATGTTTTGGCGGACACTATGAATCTTGGCCTGCAACAGCTGGGACACCAGATTTAGGGTATTGCTATTTTGGCAATTAAATTTCACCCCAGAACAAAATATATGTTTTAGCGGACACTATGAATCTTGGCCTGCAACAGCTGGGACACCAGATCAGGGTATTGCTATTTTGGCAATTGAATTTCACCCCAGAACAAAATATATGTTTTGGCGGACACTATGATATCTTGGCCATGCAACAGCTGGGACCACTAGATTCAGTGGTATTGCTATTTTGGCAATTGAATTTCACCCCAGAACAAAATATATGTTTTTGGCGGACACTATGAATCTTGGCCTGCCACAGCTGGGACACCAGATTCAGGGTATTGCTATTTTGGCAATTGAATTTCACCCCAGAACAAAATATATGTTTTGGCGATACTATTATATTTTTGCCAGCCACAGCTGAAACCACTGATTTATGGTATTGCTATTTTGGCAATTGAATTTCACCCCAGAACAAAATATATGTTTTGGCGGACACTATGAATCTTGGCCTGCAACAGCTGGGACACCAGATTCAGGGTATTGCTATTTTGGCAATTGAATTTCACCCCAGAACAAAATATATGTTTTTGCGGACACTATGAATCTTGGCCTGCAAACAGCTGGGACACCAGATTCAGGGTATTGCTATTTTGGCAATTGAATTTCACCCCAGAACAAAATATATGTTTTGGCGGACACTATTATATTTTTGCCAGCCACAGCTGAAACCACTGATTTATGGTATTGCTATTTTGGCAATTGAATTTCACCCCAGAACAAAATATATGTTTTGACGGACACTATGATATCTTGGCCTGCCACAGCTGAAACCACTAGATTTATGGTATTGCTATTTTGGCAATTGAATTTCACCCCAGAACAAAATATATGTTTTGGCGGACACTATGATATTTTGGCCAGCCACAGCTGAAACCACTAGATTTATGGTATTGCTATTTTGGCAATTGAATTTCACCCCAGAACAAAATATATGTTTTGGTGACACTATGAATCTTGGCCTGCAACAGCTGGGACACCAGATTCAGGGTATTGCTATTTTGGCAATTGAATTTCACCCCAGAACAAAATATATGTTTTGGCGGACACTATTATATTTTTGCCAGCCACAGCTGAAACCACTGATTTATGGTATTGCTATTTTGGCAATTGAATTTCACCCCAGAACAAAATATATGTTTTGGCTGACACTATGAATCTTGGCCTGCAACAGCTGGGACACCAGATTCAGGGTATTGCTATTTTGGCAATTGAATTTCACCCCAGAACAAAATATATGTTTTGGCGGACACTATTATATTTTTGCCAGCCACAGCTGAAACCACTGATTTATGGTATTGCTATTTTGGCAATTGAATTTCACCCCAGAACAAAATATATGTTTTGGCGGACACTATGATATCTTGGCCTGCAACAGCTGGGACACCAGATTCATGGTATTGCTATTTTTGGCAATTGAATTTCACCCCAGAACAAAAATATATGTTTTGGCGGACACTATTATATTTTGGCCAGCCACAGCTGAAACCACTGATTTATGGTATTGTTATTTTGGCAATTGAATTTCACCCCAGAACAAATATATATGTTTTGGCATGACACTATGATATCTTGGCCTGCAACAGCTGAAACCACTAGATTCAGGGTATTGCTATTTTTGGCAATTGAATTTCACCCCAGAACAAAATATATGTTTTGGCGACACTATGAATCTTGGCCTGCAACAGCTGGGACACCAGATTCAGGGTATTGCTATTTTGGCAATTGAATTTCACCCCAGAACAAAATATATGTTTTGGCGGACACTATTATACTTTGCCAGCCACAGCTGAAACCACTGATTTATGGTATTGCTATTTTGGCAATTGAATTTCACCCCAGAACAAAATATATGTTTTGGCGGACACTATGATATTTGGCCTGCAACAGCTGGAACCACCAGATTTATGGTATTGCTATTTTGGCAATTGAATTTCACCCCAGAACAAAATATATGTTTTGGCGGACACTATGAATCTTGGCCTGCAACAGCTGGGACACTATGATTCATGGTATTGCTATTTTGGCAATTGAATTTCACCCCAGAACAAAATATATGTTTTGGCGGACACTATTATATTTTGCCAGCCACAGCTGAAACCACTAGATTTATGGTATTGCTATTTTGGCAATTGAATTTCACCCCAGAACAAAATATATGTTTTGGCGGACACTATGAATCTTGGCCTGCAACAGCTGGAACACCAGATTCATGGTATTGCTATTTTGGCAATTGAATTTCACCCCAGAACAAAATATATGTTTTGAGGACACTATGAATCTTGGCCTGCCAACAGCTGGGACACCAGATTCAGGGTATTGCTATTTTGGCAATTGAATTTCACCCCAGAACAAAATATATGTTTTGGCGGACACTATTATATTTTTGCCAGCCACAGCTGAAACCACTGATTTATGGTATTGCTATTTTGGCAATTGAATTTCACCCCAGAACAAAATATATGTTTTGGTGGACACTATGATATCTTGTGCCAGCCACAGCTGGGACCACTAGATTCATGGTATTGCTATTTTGGCAATTGAATTTCACCTCAGAACAAAAATATATGTTTTGGCGGACACTATGAATCTTGGCCTGCAACAGCTGGGACACCAGATTCAGGTATTGCTATTTTGGCAATTGAATTTCACCCCAGAACAAAATATATGTTTTGGCGGACACTATTATATTTTGCCATGCCACAGCTGAAACCACTGATTTATGGTATTGCTATTTTGGCAATTGACCTTCACCCCAGAACAAAATATATGTTTTGGCGGACAACTATTATATTTCTCGGGCCAGCCACAGCTGAAAGCACTGGATTTATGGTATTGCTATTTTGGCAACTGAATTTCACCCCAGAACAAAATATATGTTTTGGCTGACACTATGATATCTGGCCTGACAACAGCTGGGACCACCAGATTCATGTATTGCTGTTTTGGCAACTGAATTCCTCACCCCCAGAACAAAAATTTATGTTTTGGCGGACACTATGATATCTTGGCTTGCCACTGCTGGGACTACCAGATTCGTGGTATTGCTATTTTGGCAATTGAATTTCACCCCAGAACAAAATATAAGTGTTTTGGCGGACACTATGACTCTTGGTCCTGCAAACAGCTGGGACACTAGATTCAGGGTTTTGCTATTTTGGCAAATGGAATTTCACCCCCAGAACAAAATATATGTTTTGGCGGACACTATTATATTTTGCCAGCCACAGCTGAAACCACTGATTTATGGTTTTAACAGTCAGCTGAAACCACTGGATTTGCGGTATTATTATTTTTGGCAATTTAACTCTCCCTGTAGAATTGAAAAGTATATGTTTTCAGATACAGAGAATCTTGGCCCAGCAGAGCTGGGACACCAGATTCAGGGCAGCTGCTATTTTGGCACCAATTTCACCCCAGAACAAAATATATGTTTTGGCTGACATCAGAATTTTAGCCTATACAGCTGGGAGCACCTGATTTAAGCAGATTGTTATTTCTGGCACAATTAATCAAACTCATGTAAAAATATATGTCTTTGGAGGACACTATTATATTTTGCCAGATATATTCAAACCACTGATTTAAGGTATTGCCATTTTTACAAATTGTAAACTTAACTTAGAAACAAACATATGTTTTTAAGTGAATACTATATTTTTGCCATTGTGTGAAGGAAACCACTGATTTATAGTAGCATATGGTTTTGGGCAATTAATTTCTTCACCCCCAGAACAAAATAGCATGTTTTGAAGTGACACTATAAATCTGGTCCGGTGGTGATTGTTTGGACAACAGAGATTCAGGGGCATGCTATTGGCAATGACTCTCACCCCAGAACAAAATATGTTTTGCTGGCACTTTAGACATCGCTACAGCTGAAACAACTGACTTATGCATTGCTATTTGGCAATTGAATTCACCAGAACAAATTGCTTTTAAGATACTATAATTTGGCCTGCAACAGTTAGGGAATCAGACGAGAGGATTGTTATTAAGAATTAACTTAACACAGAACAAATATATAATTTATATTGACACTATTATATTTTGCTGTTACAGCTTGAAACCACTTATTTATGGTATAAGTGCATTTCAATTTTGAATTTCACCTAACAAAACAGGCGTTTGCTGACACTATTATATTTTGCCAGCCACAGCTGAAACCACATTTTATGGTATTATATTTTTAAATTAAATTTCACCCGCAGAAACAAAAAGAGAGGCTTGAAGTGGACAATTATTATATTCTTTTTTGCCAGCCACAGCTGAAACCATTGATTAGTAGCACAAGAGTTTAAGTAAATTAAATCTCAACTTCCAGAAACAAAATATATGTTTCATGACATCAGCAGAATCTTAGCCTGCAAAGAAGGACACTGGGATTCATGGCATGTTATTTTATAAATTAAATTTAAATTCTAGAAATAAATATAAGGTTTAATATGACACTATTATATTTCTTACTGAAGCTACAGCCAGAAACACTGATTCATGGCATTGTTATTTTGGCAATTGAATTTCACCCCAGAACAAAAGATATATTAGCGACACTACAGAACTCCGTACCTAAAGAGCTGAATAATTCAGATTCAGGTTATTGCTATTTTGCACCAACTGAATAAAAAGAGGTTTTTACAGATACGGTGAAACCTACCAAAACAGCTGGGGTGGGGACACCAGATCTGGGCGTGGCAGTGGCTTTAAAGCAACTGAATTTCACCAGAACAAAGAGAAGGCTGGACGATACTATTAGAGATATGGCCAGCCACAGCTGAAACCACTGATTTAGTGGTGTGGTATTGCTATTTGTAATTAATTCTTAAATTATGTTGCAAATAAGTAAGCTTTGGCAGCATACTATGAACTGAATACAAGAATGGGACACCTAGATTCAGGCACATGCTTATTTTTGCAATGAATTCTCACCCCAGAAAACAAAGAGAGAGAGCTATGGCAGAATTAGTAATTCAAATATAATGAGTTGGGGGACAATCAGATCAAGGTATTGTTATTTTATTAATTGTCTTTGAAACTCTGAACAAAAATATATGTTTTAAGTGACACTATTATATTTACAGCCATAAATAAAACCACTGACTTGAGAAGATTATATTTTATAAGAATTGAATTTCACCCTATATAAAATATAAGAGATTTTATGACACTATGAATCTGGCCTGCCAGAGCTGGGATGTTCAGATTCAGGGTGGCTACATTTTTGGCAATTGAATTTACCTGAAACTAAATATATGTTTTAGTGACACTATTTTATATTTGCCAGCCACAGCTTGGAAACAGACTGATTTACTTATTGCTATTTTGGCAATTGAATTTCACCCCAGAACAAAATATATGTTTTAAGGACACCATTATATTTGCCATCCACATGGAAACCACTGGGATTTATGGTATTAAGATTTAAATTAATTTCACCTAGAGTTTCAAACATATGTTTCAGTGGACACTATTATATTTAAAGCTGTTTTATAATTCTGAAACGCAATTGACGATATTTACATACATTGCAAATTGAATTTCACCCTTAAATAAAATATATGCTTTTTATCGGACATCAAGAATCTAATAAAACATTAAAGGGACCATCCAGGCATATTTTTTAATTGAATTTCCACCCTACAACAAACAGGAGGTTTTGAGTTGACATTTTTATTATATTTTGCCAGCCAGCTGGGGAAACCACTGATTTTATGTAGGTAAGTATTATTGAAGAATGAATTTTCACCCCCAGAAACAAAATAGTTGGTATTTGAATAGACACTATTTATGATTTTTCGGTTTGGTCACAGCTGAAACTGGATTAGTAATGCTATTTTGGTACCAAATTTCACCCCAGAAATAATAGGTATTTTAAGTGACACTATTATATTTTATTATAAATGGTTAGTTGAAACCACTGACTTGGTAAGTATTATGAGCAATTGAATTTCACCCTAGAACAAAATATATAGTTTCTGGTGGGAAAGACTATTATTTTACAAAACAGATGAAACCAATTTGACTTATAAGATATATTTAATTGAATCACCCAGAACAAAATATATGTTTATCACTATGAATCTTATCTGCACTGAACAGGCAATAATCAGACTGGTAGTGCTATTATTTATAATTTAATTGCACCCTAAGAAACAAAATAGCAGGTTTTGGCGGACACTATTATTTGCCAGCCACAAATAGAAAGCACTATGATTAATAAAGGGGTAATGTTATTTTGGGCAATTGAATTTCACCCCAGAACAAAAATAGCAAGGCTGCATGGGACACTGTTATGAATCTTGGCCCAGTCTAAGGACAATTGATCTAGTTATTATTTTTGGTAATTTGGAATGTCATCTAGAACAAATTAGAGATATATTTTTAAGACACCAGAATCTTATCAAGAAAAGAGCTTTTCTGTATTAAAATCTGGGATCTAAGTATTAAGTATTTTTATTATCTGACTCAACCAATAAATATGTTTAAGGAGATTTGATGAGGATTTTGGCCAGCTACAGCTGAAACTATTGATTTGGTGAGATGGTTAGTTTGGCACTGTTCTCACCCAGAAACAAAATATATGTTTTGGCAGACACTATTATATTTTTGCCAAACAGCCAGAAACCCACGATCAAGTAATATTGCTATTTAGCTCAAATTTCCACTAGTAACAGTAAATATATGTTTTTATGTGACACTATAAATCTTGGCCTGCAACAGCTGTAACAGATTCATGGCACATTAGTATTTTGGGCAAATTTAATTTCACCCTAAATAAATATATGTTTCCTGAAGGATAACATCTATTATGATTTTTGGCTAGCCACAGCCATGAAACCCACTGATTAGTATATTGCTATTTTTGGCAATTGAATTTCACCCTAGAAACAAAAGAATATATGTTTAAGGACACATATATTTTTGCCAAATAAGATCTAAATCATATACAACATTTATAGTATTAATATTTAATTTAGACTCACCCCAGAACAAAATAGTGCTTCGAGGACACTTATTATATTTTGGCCAAATACAGCCGAAACCATCATTGATTTACATAATGTTATTTTAATTGAATTTCTCTAACAAAGTATGTTTATGAGACTGTGACTCCAATGCTGGGGGAGCTAGACACCTGATCTAGGTACTGCTATTTTGCACTGAATTTCACCCCAAAGAAACAAAATATATGTTGGGCGACTACTGAGAATCTGGCTCTGCAAATAGCTGGGGGGGACAATTAGACTGGGCAAGGTTGGTTTAAGTCTGACCCCACCCTAGAGAAAACAAAAATATATAAGCCATGGATATTATTGAGATTTTTAAGAGAAGCTACAAAGCCTAAACCATCATTTAGATTTATGGGGTATTATATTTTTGGCAAATTAAATGAAATCCTAAGACAAAATATATGTTTTATTGGACACTTATTATATTTATTAAAATAAGAGCTGAAACCACTGACAAGGGTATACTATGTATTTAAGTAATTAAAATTTACAAATCAGAAACAAAGTTATATGAGTTGACACTAGGAATCTGGTCTTAACAGCTGGGAATTACCCAGATCTATAGGTGGCTGCTGGTTTTCAAGTAAATTGAATTTCAACCAACAAAATATATGTTTTATTTTGATGAATTTTATATTTTACTGCTAAGCAGCTGAAACAACTTGATTTTCTATGGCATGTTATTAAGAACATCTCACCCTAAAGAACAAAATTTATGTTTTGTTGTTGACACTCAGAACTACTAAAGAGAGCCAAAACTAGATCTTGTTAATGTTATTTACACTGAATACCAGAACAAAATATATAGTTTTAATGACATCATTATATTTCCTGTCAGTTTTACAGCCTGGAAACCAACACTTATTTATGGCATTGCTATTTTCAGAATTTAATTCCCAATCTTCAGAACAAAACATATGGAAAGTTTTTATATCACCATTATATTTTGTTGAAAATAATGAAACAATGATTTTAAGGCATAAATATTTTGAAAATTTAATTTCACCTCTAAGAATAAAATATATTATGAGATACTAGTTTATGAAGTTAAACATATATTAGTTATAATGGTTATATTCAAAAATAATAAATGGTAAGGTAATAATAAGTATATAATATATTAGTAGGAAGAAGGTGGTATGGGTATGGTGGTGGGTGAGGTATATGGTAATGCAGTGTAGTGGATCATCTGATGATCCAGTTTACATTCATTTCAAGAACTGAATTCTCAATCCAATCAAAAGACATATATACTAAGGATAATTATTATTTTCAGCTAGCTTCAGCTGAAACCACTGACTTATAAGGTAATGCATTTGCAATTGAATTTATAAATTCCTAAGAACAAAAAGAGAAGAAGATAAGACACATATGTTTGAAGGGATACTACAATTCCACTTCAAAGATAGTTGTGGAGTTTCACTTGATCTGCTGTGTCATTATTTTCTGGTAATTTCAACAGAATGGGAACTGAATAAATATATGTTTTGCTTTATCATCAATTAATATATTTCATAAGGCTTTCAAGCCATGTTGCTAAAACCATATACTGATTTATGGGGTGGTGGTTTAAAATATTAGTAATGAACAGAACAAAAATGTAAGAGGCATTTTTTTATGACACTATGAAATCTTGGCCTCATGAGTTAAGATTCAGATCTAGGTATTGCTATTTGGTAATTAACACCACCCCAGAACAAAATATATGTTTCATGACACTATTATATTTTTACAGCAAATGTTAAGCTGGAAACCATCGGATTTGCTAGCACACATATTTCCTTGGCACTGAATTTCACCCCAGAAGAAAGACATATGTTTTTATTGGACATTTATTATATTTTCGGCTGCAGCCAGCAGTTGAAACAGAATTATCATAAGGTTGCTATTTCATAAATTGAATTTGCTCCAGAATAAATATATGTTTAAGGATTAATTATTATATATTCTTTATTGTTTTTTAGCAGTTGAAACCACTGATTTGGCATTGTTATTTTGCAATTAAATTTCACCCCAGAAACAAAATATATGTTTCGAAGTGATAATATTGATATTTGGTTATCAATAGTTAAACCAATTGATTAAGGTAATATATTTGGGTTAATTGGAATTCTCACCTCTACAGTAGTTCGTGCACATATAGCGTTTCATGATATCATTACTTTTGGCTTAGTGCTTAGCAGCTGAAACCATTTGACGATGGTACGCTATTTTTAATATTGAATTTTCACCAGAACAAAAAATATATGTTTTTGGCTTTTTATATTTTCAAATTTGTTAAGAACCATTTGATTTTAATAAGTATTTATTTTGAGAATTTTAAATTTCTTACCTAGAACAAAAGAGCATTGAAGGACACTCATATATTTATTTTCCTTGCCAGCCAAAGAAGTTGAAAAACGAATTAATTTACAGACACATTTTTGGTAACTAATTCAAACTGAGAACAAAGATATGTTTTATGTAGACACTATGAATCTTAGTCTGCAACAGCAGGCACACCAGATTCAGGTATTGCTATTTTGGCAATCATCTCTCACCAAGAACAAATATATGGTTTTTCTGGAATGATTTATTATATTTTGGCCTAGGCATGAGTTGAAACCACTGATTTATGGGTATTATGGTTTTGCACTGAATTTCACCCAGAACAAAATATATAAGTTGTTGTGATATCATTTTGCCAGCCAGCCGAAACCATACTGACTGGTGGTATTGTTATTGGCAATTGAATTTCACCCTGAATAAATATATGTTTCTTTGCTAGGACACTATGAATCTTGCCCGCAAAGAAGCTGGGACAATTGATTCAGGGTATTGCTATTTTGGTAAATTAGTACCTAAATTCTTGAGAAACCAAAAATAAGAGATGCGGTTTTTGTTAGACACTATAGAATCTAATAAGGCTTAAGACCGATTCAAGGTATTACATTTCACAATTGAATTTCACCCAGAACAAAATGTGTTTTAAGACACTGATGAGATTTTGCCAGCCAGTGAGCTGAAACCATACTGATTTATGGTACAAGATTTGGCACTGAATTTCACCCAGAACAAAGATATGCTTTGCTGAGCACGATATATTTGGCTAGCCATGAAGGAACCATCATCAGGAAGATATATTTTTTAAGCAATTGGGAATCTCTCCTCGGTGCGAGAACAAAGCAGGTGTTTGGGCGACACCAGAGAATCTGCCTGCCAGAGCTGGGGACACCAGATTAAGGTAGTTGTTATTTGGCACTGACTAAACCCTATGGTTGTAATAGCATTTTGGCTGAAGACACTATTATATTTTGCCAGCCATGAAGTGAAACCATAATTGATTTATAGTATTACATTAAAAATTTAATTGAAACCCGTAGAAACAAATAGAGACATTATTTGACACTATTATATCTTGGAACAGCCACACAGCTGAAACCACTGATTTATGGTATTGCTATTTTGGCACTGAATTTTCACCCCTGGCACACCAAATATATATGTTTTTTCTGATGACGAGGAATCTTACCAACATGGACAACTGGATTCAGGGGGTATTAAGTTACTAGTAAAATTAAATTTCACCCCAGAACAAATATATGTTTTTGTTGACTATTAATCTGGCCTGCAAAGAATGTATCACCAGATTCAGGTAGCTACAGCTTTAAAATTTCCTGAATCTTCAAATTTAATAAAGAGTATGTTTTTGCTTTTTATCATCAGAATCTTAATGTACAAGATTTCAGAGACACCGATTCAAGGCAGATTTTGCTATTTTACTAATTGAATTTCACAACTAGAAACAATAATATGCTTTAGCTTTGACACTATTATATTTGCCAAATAGCTGAAACCACTGATTTATGGTATTGCTATTTTGGTAATTGAATTTCAACTAGAAACAAACACAGGTTTGAAGTGATACCATGATATTTTAAAGCCAAGAATGGAAACCACTGATTGGTACATTACTTACAATTTGAATTTCCATTATTAGTTATATGTTTTTATGATTTAATCTGTGGTTTTTGTTTGGAGCTGGGACAACTAGATCCAGGTATTGCTATTTAGCACTGAATACAACCCAGAACAAAAACATATGCTTTAGTTTATCACCGGGAGAATCTAATGGTGTCTAGCTGTGGAAGCACCAGATCTAAGCAAGGTATTGCCATATTTGGCAACTGAATTTCACCAGAACAAAAGATAGCTGGACGAATATTGTTAGATTTACACATGTAAAGAGCCTTATAACCATCAGAGACGATAGACACAGAAGCATGGCAATTAAATTAAACCTGGAAATAAAAATATATGTTTGTTATGACACTATTATATTTGCCAAACACAGCTGGAAAACCACTGATTACTGGTATCGTTATTTGTAACGAATTTCAATCCCAGAACAAAATATATGTTATAGATACCAGAATCTTTGGTCCGCAACAGGCTGGGACAATTGGGATCTAGGGTATCGCTTATTGGCAATTGAATCACCCCAACCAGTAAAGATATTATATAGTTTGGTTGACACTTTGTTAGGCTCTCGGCCCGGGCTACAGCTGGTAGTTAACTGATTTAATGTATAGACAGTTATTTTTGGCACTGAATTTCACCCCAGAGAATTGTAATTCTATGTTTGAGTGACACGGTAACTACCCAAACCAGCTGGGGCACCAGATTCAGAGCACAAGATTTTTGGTAATTTGACTTCACGCTTATGAAACAAAATATATAGTTTTGGCTGACACTTATTATATTTTGCCAATACAGCTAGAAATTAATGCTATTTGAGTGGTGTCATTATTTTGGCAATTGAATTTCAATCAAGAACAAATATATGCTCAAAAGGACACTATATTATTTTGCTTGTTACTTGAAACCACTGATTTAAGTAAGGGATTTATATTTTTACAATGAATTTCACCTCAGAACAAAATATATGCTTTATGACACTTATTATATTCTTGGCTGTCACAGCTAAACCATAATTGATTATGGTAATGTTATTTTTAAATTACCTCACCCCCAGAACAAAATATATGTTTTTATGGACAAGAATTCAGCCTGCAACAGCTGGGACAACTAGATCCAGTTACGTTATTTGCTAAATTATGAAATTTCACCTGAACAAAATAGTAGAAGCTTATATGGACACTTACTTTAGATTTTTTAAGAAATATAGCTGAAACTAATTTTGATCAGCGGTATTGCTATTTTTGCAATTGAATTTCACCCAGAAACAAAATGAGTATGTTTAAAGTGGACACTATGAATCTACATTCGCATTAGCTGGGACACCAGATTCAGGTTATTGCTATTTTTAGTACCTTTGAATTTCCACTCCCAGAATTGAAAAAGATATTGTTTTTATGACATCTATGGGAACCCTTCCACTCTGCAAGAGCCAGACACTGATTCATAGTATTGCTATTTTTGGCACTGAATTTACCCCTGAACAAATATATGTTTTGACGGACACTATTATATTTTTGCCAGCCACAGCTGAAACCACTGACATGTAGATTGTTATTTTACACTGAATTTCAAATTTAAGAACAAAAGATATAAGTCTGCAGACACGAGAATCTGGCCTCCAAGAAAGGGGAATAGATTCAGGTTTATTTGCTGGTTTTGGCAATTGGTAATCCCAAATTTGGGTGAACAAAATATATGTTTCAGCAGACACTGCGAATCTTGGCCTGCAACAGCTGGGGACACCAGATTCAAGGTATTATTTGTTTAAATTTCTAAATCTTTGGAAAATCCTAGAAACAAAAATATATTTGCTTGAAGTGACAATTAATAGATCTTTTGCCAAATGGTAGCCAAACCATCATCTGTGTATGAGATGGGCAAATTAATTTCAATCAGAACAAAATATATATGATCTGTTATATAACAGAATCTGGCCCACAGAGCTACTGGGACACACTGATCCAGGCATATGAGCTGCATAATGAATTGCACTCTCGGTATGTTCAAAATACGATAATGCTAAGACACCATTATATATTTTTGCCACTACAAATGAAACCACTGATTTGAAGGAAGAAGGCTTTAAGTAATTTGAGAATCACTCCTAGAACAAAATATAAGGTTTTTGAAGACACCACAGTATTGCCATCCAAGTTGGAAAACAATGATTTATGGGAGCATTTAAGTGATTTAAGAATTGAATTTACCCAGAACAAACATTATAGTTGAAGCTTAGACACTATAGTATATTTGCCAGCCACACTGAAACCACTGATTTATACTATTGCTATTTTTGGCAATTAATTTTCAAATCTCAGAAACAAATATATAGTTTATTGACGACTAAGAATCTTGGTCAATAATAAAAACTGGATTCTAGATTACATTTGGTTTGAATTTTTACCCCAGAACTAAAAAATATAGTTTGTTATTGATCTATTATATTTGCTAAAACAAGAGCTGGAAACCACTGATTTATGGGTATTGCTATATTTTAAGCACTGAACAAACTCAAACAACATATGTTTCATTATCATCTAGATTATATTTTTAATAAGACATAGCTGAAACCCAATTGATTTATGGTATTGCTATTTTGCTAATGAGTTTCACCCTGGGGAAATACAGGGTGTTCGGAAGGACAATATTATATTTCACAACAAAGTGAGCTGGGAAACCCAATTAGATTTAGTAATATTTGGTAATGAATTTCTAAATCAGAACATAAATATATGTTTTATTGATATATTTTATGTTACAGCCGCTGAACTACACTGATTATATGATATTATTTTTAATAAATAATTCCCTGTCCTATGAATAAATATATGTTTTTGGTAGACACTATAAATCTGGCAAGTTACATACACCAGATTCAGGCACTGCTATTTTGGCACTGAATTTGCCACCCAGATAAAAAGACAGGTTTGGTTGGAGATTTATTATATTTTTTTGGCCAAAGCCACAAGAAAGCAACATTGGTGGAGTATTAAGTATTTTACAATTAAATTTCTCAAAATTCCTAGAAATCAAAATATATGTTTTACGGACACTATGAATCTTGCTTCAAAGAGGCTGGGACAATTGATTCAGGTTATTTATGGCTTTTCTAAATTTGAAATTGTCACCCAGGAAAACTAAAAGAGAGAGCTTTATGGGACACCAGAACTGGGGCTTCCAAAGAAGGACACCAGATTCAAGGTAATATTTTACAATTGAATTGCAAATCTGAATAAAATATAGTTTTAAGTGACACTATTATATTTTGAAGTTTGCAACATATTGGAAACCATACTGATTTATAAAAGACAAGTATTTTAAATTAAATTTCACCTCCTATGTTAAATGATATGTTTAGCAGATACTATTATATTTTTAGCTGTTACAGTTTGAAACCAGACTGATTTATATGGCTGCTATTTTAGCACCAACTTCCAGAACAAAATATAAGCCAAGTGATACTATGAATCTTAACAAAGAAAGCTGTGGGACAATTCAGATTCATGGTATGTTATTTCACAATTGAATTTCACCCCAGAACAAAATATGTTTTGCTGACACTTATTATATTTCTACAAATACAGCTGAATTGCTATTTTGGCAATTGAATTTCACCCCAGAACAAAATATATGTTTTGGCGGACACTATTATATTTTGCCAGCCACAGCTGAAACCACTGATTTATGGTATTGCTATTTTGGCAATTGAATTTCACCCCAGAACAAAATATATGTTTTTGGCGGACACTATGAATCTTGGCCTGCAACAGCTGGGACACCAGATTCAGGGTATTGCTATTTTGGCAATTGAATTTCACCCCAGAACAAAATATATGTTTTTGGCGGACACTATTATATTTTGCCAGCCACAGCTGAAACCACTGATTTATGGTATTGCTATTTTGGCAGTTAACTTGAATTTCACATATAAGTGGAAATATATGTTTTTAGTGACACTATGAATCTTGGCCTGCAACAGCTGGGACACCACTGATTTCAGGGTATTGCTATTTTGGCAATTGAATTTCACCCCCAGAACAAAATATATGTTTTTGGCGGACACTATGATATCTTGGCCAGCAACAGCTGGGAAACCACCAGATTTATGGGTATTGCTATTTTGGCAATTGAATTTCACCCCAGAACAAAATATATGTTTTTAGCGGACACTATGAATCTTGGCCTGCAACAGCTGGGACACCAGATTCAGGGTATTGCTATTTTGGCAATTGAATTTCACCCCAGAACAAAATATATGTTTTGGCGGACACTATTATATTTTGCCAGCCACAGCTGAAACCACTGATTTATGGTATTGCTATTTTGGCAATTGAATTTCACCCCAGAACAAAATATATGTTTTGGCGGACACTATGAATCTTGGCCTGCAACAGCTGGGACACCAGATTCAGGGTATTGCTATTTTGGCAATTGAATTTCACCCCAGAACAAAAATATATGTTTTTGGCGGACACTATGAAATCTTGGCCTGCAACAGCTGGGACACCAGATTCAGGGTATTGCTATTTTGGCAATTGAATTTCACCCCAGAACAAAATATATGTTTTGGCGGACACTATTATATTTTGCCAGCCACAGCTGAAACCACTGATTTATGGTATTGCTATTTTGGCAATTGAATTTCCTGAAACCACTAGATTTATGGGTATTGCTATTTTGGCAATTGAATTTCACCCCAGAACAAAATATATGTTTTTGGCGGACACTATGAATCTTGGCCTGCAACAGCTGGGACACCAGATTCAGGGTATTGCTATTTTGGCAATTGAATTTCACCCCCAGAACAAAAATATATGTTTTTGGCGGACACTATGAATCTTGGCCTGCAACAGCTGGGACACCAGATTTAGGGTATTGCTATTTTGGCAATTGAATTTCACCCCAGAACAAAATATATGTTTTGGCGGACACTATTATATTTTGCCAGCCACAGCTGAAACCACTGATTTATGGTATTGCTATTTTGGCAATTGAATTTCACCCCAGAACAAAATATATGTTTTGGCGGACACTATGAATCTTGGCCTGCAACAGCTGGGACACCAGATTCAGGGTATTGCTATTTTGGCAATTGAATTTCACCCCAGAACAAAATATATGTTTTTGCGGACACTATTATATTTTGCCAGCCACAGCTGAAACCACTGATTTATGGTATTGCTATTTTGGCAATTGAATTTCACCCCAGAACAAAATATATGTTTTGGCGGACACTATTATATTTTGCCAGCCACAGCTGAAACCACTGATTTATGGTATTGCTATTTTGGCAATTGAATTTCACCCCAGAACAAAATATATGTTTTGGCGGACACTATTATATCTTGGCCTGCAACAGCTGAAACCACTAGATTTATGGGTATTGCTATTTTGGCAATTGAATTTCACCCCAGAACAAAAATATATGTTTTTGGCGGACACTATGAATCTTGGCCTGCAAACAGCTGGGACACCAGATTCCAGGGTATTGCTATTGTACAATTGAATTTCACCCCAGAACAAAATATATGCTTTGGCGGACAGCATGAACAACTGGCCTGCACACAGCTGAGACCACTGATTCAGGGTATTGCTATTTTTGTAAGCGTAAATTGAATTTCACCTCTAGATACAAAAATTATATGTTTTGGCGGACACTATGATACGGGCCTGCCACAGCCGAGAGACCACCAGATTCATGGTTATTGCTATTTTGGCAATTGAATTTCACCTGAGCAAAATATATGTTTTGGCGGACACTAGTATACGTGGCCTGCCACAGCTGAGACCACCATATTCATGAGTATTGCTATTTATGCAATCGAATGCTCAACCCCAGAACAAAAATATATAGCCTTGACGGACTACTATAGAATCGCGGGCCTGCAAACAGCTGGGACATCCGGATCTCAGGTGTATTGCTATTTTTGGCAATTGAATGTCACCCCAGAACAAAATATATAGTTTTGTGCGGACACTATGTATCCTGGCCTGCAAAACAGCTGGGACACGCAGATTCAGGGCATACGCTATTTTGGCAATTGAATGTCACCCCAGAACAAAATATATGTTTTGGCGACTATGATACGTGGCCTGCCCCAGCTGTGACACCACTGATTCAGGGTATTGCTATTTTGGCAATTCGAATGTTCACCCCAGAACAAAATATATGTTTTGGCGGACACTATGAATCTTGGCCTGCAAACTGGGACACCAGGATTTATGGTACTGCTATTTGGCAATTGAATTTCAACCCAGAACAAACATATGTTTTGGCGGACACAGAATTTAGTCCTGCAAACAGCTGGGACACCAGATTCAGGTATTGCTATTTTGATACTGAATTTCACCCCAGAACAAAATATATGTTTTGGCGGACACTATGATATCTTGGCCAGCCACAGCTGAAACCACTGATTTATGGTATTGCTATTTGGCAATTAATTTCACCCCAGAACAAAATATATGTTTGGCAGGACACTATTATATTTTGCCAGCCACAGCTGAAACCACTGATTTACGGTATTGCTATTTGGCAACTGAATTTCACCCCAGAACAAATATATGTCATTGGAAGTGACTCTATGAATCTTGGCCTGCAACAGCTGGGACACCAGATTCAGGGTATTGCTACTTTGGCACTGGAATTTCACCCCAGAACAAAATATATGTTTTTGGCTGGACAGTATGAATCCGGGCCTGCAACAGCTGGGACACCAGATTCAGGGAATTGCTATTTTGGCAATTATATGTCACCCCAGAACAAAATATATAGCTTTGGCGGACACTATGATATCGTACCTGCCAACAGCTGGGACCACTAGATTCAGGGTATTATGCACATTTTGGCAATTGAATTTCAACCCAGAACAAAATATATGTTTTGGCTGGACACTATGAATCCTGGCCTGCAAAACAGCTGGGGACACACCAGGACTCAGGGTACATGCTACTTTGGCAATTGAATGTCTCACCCCGAACGTAATATATGTTCTTATGGACACTATTATATTTTGGCCAGCCACAGCTGAAACCACTGACGTATGGTATTGCTATTTTGGCAATGGAATTGCACCCTGTCAGAGTAAAAAGGTTTTATGACTATTATATTTTTGCCATACAAAGCTATGAACCACTGATTTATGGTATTGCCAGCCACAGCTGTGGGACCACTCAGATTCATGGTATTGCTTATTTGGCAATTGAACGTCACCCCAGAACAAAATATATAAGCCTTGAGGTACACTATGATATCTTGACCTGCCACAGCTGGGATACCAATGATTCTGGGTATTGCTATTTTGGCAACTGAATGTTCACCCCAGAACAAAACATATGTTTTGGCGGACACACTATGAAACGTGGGCCTGCAACAGCTTGGGACACCAGATCTCAGGGTATTGCTATTTTGGCAATTGTCGCTACCCCAGAACAAAAATATATGTTTTGGCGGACACTATGAAATCTTGCCAGCCACTGCTGTAACCACTGATTTATGGTATTGCTATTTTGGCAATTGAATGTCACCCCAGAGCAAACACATATGTTTTGGCGGACACTTATGATATCATGTCCTGCAACAGCTGGGACCACCAGATTCAGGGTAATATGCTATTTTGGCAATTGGAACCTTACCCCAGAGCAAAAATATACAGCTTTGGGCGGATCACTATTAGTAGTTTCTCCAGCCACAGCTGAAACCACTGGATTTATGGTATTGCTGCTTTGGCAATTGAATTTCACCCCAGAGCAAAAATATTTATGTTTGCGGCGGACACTATGATATCTTGGCCTGCCACAGCTGGGACACCTCTGATTCAGGGTATTGCTATTTTGGCAATTGAATTTCACCCCAGAACAAAATATGTGTTTTATGGACACTGTGAATCCTGGCCTGCAACAGCTGGGACAATCGCAGATTCAGGGTATTAAGCTATTCTTGGGCAATTTCTAGCGTCACCCCAGAACAAAATTTATGCTTTTGACGGACATCTATGAATCTTGGCCTGCAACAGCTGGGACACCAGATCTCAGGGTATTAGTTATTTGGCAACTGAATTTCACCCCAGAACAAATATATGTTTTGGCGGACACTATGATACGGTGCCTGCCCCAGCTGAGACACCACACTGAGGGTATTGGCTATTTTGGCAAGTACTGAATGTCACCCCAGAACAAAATATATGTTTTTAGGACACTATGAATCTGGGCCTGCAACAGCGTGGGACACTAGATTCAGGGTTTCCTGCTATTTTGGCAATTAGAATCTAACCCCAGAACAAAAATATATGTTTTGGCGTGACACTATGAATCCCAGCCTGTAAACTGAGTCTGGGACACGCGTGGATTCAGGGTATTGCTATTTTGGCAATTGAATGTTCACCCCAGAACAAAAATAGAGTATGTTTTGAGGACACTATTATATTTTGCCAGCCACAGCTGAAACCACTGATTTATGGTATTGCTATTTTGGCAATTGTACTTTTCACCCCAGAACAAAATATATATGTTTTGGCGGGGACATCAGGTATCTTGGCCTGCACACAGCTGGGAACCACACAGGATTCAGGGCATTGCTATTTTTGGCAATTGAATGTCACCCAAGAACAAAATATATGTTTTGGTGGACCCTATGAATCTTGGCCTGCAACAGCTGGGGACACCAGATCTGCAGGGTATTGCTACTTTGGCAACTTACCACCCCAGAACAGAATATATGTTTTGTGCTGGACACTCATGAATCTTGGCCTGCAAACAGCCGGGATTGCCACCAGATTCAGGGGTATTGCCATTTTGGCAATTGATATGTCCTCACCCCAGAACAAAATATATGTTTTGACGGACACTATTATATTTTACCAGCCACAGCTGAACCACTGATTTATGGTATTGCTATTTTGGCAATTGAATTTCACCCTAGAACAAAATATATGTTTTTGCGGACTCTTTGAATCTTTGCCTGCAACAGCTGGGACACCAGATTCAGGGTATTGCTATTTTGGAAATTGAATTTCACCCCAGAACAAAATATATGTTTTGGCTGACACTATTATACTTTGCCAGCCACAGCTGAAACCACTCATTTATGGTATTGCTATTTTGTCAATTGAATGTCACCCCAGAACAAAATATATGTTTTGGCGGACACTTATGAATCTTTGGCCTGCAACAGCTGGGACACCAGATTCAGGTGGGCTGCACTGAACCTCACCCAGAACAAAATATATGCTTAATGACGTATGAATCCTGCCAGCCACAGCTGAAACCACTGATTCATGGTACTGCTATTTTGGCAATTGAATTTCACCCCAGAACAAAATATATGTTTTGGCGGACACTATTATACGTTTGCCAGCCACAGCTGAAACCAACTGATTTAGTGGTATTGGCTATTTTGGCAATTGAATTTCACCCCAGAACACAATATATGTGTTGGCGGACACTATGACCTTGGCCTGCAACAGCTGAGACACCATGATTCAGGGTATTGCTATTTTGGCAATTGTAATTTCACCCCAGAACAAAACATATGTTTTACGGACACTATTAAATTTTGCCAGCCACAGCTGAAACCACTGATTCATGTTATTGCTATTTTGGCAATTGAATGTCACCCCAGAACAAAATATATGTTTTTGCGGGACACTATGAATCTTATGGCCTGCAACACAGCTGGAACACCAGATTCAGGGTATTGCTATTTTTGGCAATTGAATTTCACCCCAGAACAAAATATATGTTTTTGGCGGACACTATGATATCCTGGCCAGCCACAGCTGAAACCATTAGATTTATGGTATTGCTATTTTGGCAATTGAATTTCACATCCCAGAACAAAATATATGTTTTGGCGGACACTATTATATTTTTGCCAGCCACAGCTGAAACCACTGATTTATGGTATTGCTATTTTGGCAATTGAATTTCACCAGAACAAAATATATGTTTTGGCGGACACTACATGTATGCTGTCCCTCATATACACGTTTAGCACGGTGTACTCTGACATGTGCCACCTTCTCTGTCTTGATAAGAAGAGAAAACTTCTGTACTGCTTTAACTTTTCTTTATTGATGGTAGATTGACAGGAAAGGTGAAAACTCACAGAATAAAACAGTAGTATTTAGGACATAAATATCCATGGTACATGGCATAAGAGATAGAATAATCTGCTATAGAGCAGTACAGAGATAATACAGTGATGGTGAGTTATCACTGCAAGAAACATGTAAAACTAATCAGTAAATAGCACATAGATACGCCACCGACTATGCTAGGAAACAGGCTGAATAACAGATGATGGGGCAGGAAACCAGTGAGAGAGTGTGGCACCTGAGACATAAGATGGTGGCTGCTTGCCATCCCAGCACAAGAAGAGGAAGAACCAGGGAACCACCAGCCAATGCTCTGGGACTCCCATACGTATAGGTGAAAAACAGGTTGGAAGAAATACAGTGAAGTCACTGAGATGGCGCTGCTACCATACACAATACAAATGCAAATGAATTACAACACAGTAAATGCAATGTCGAGCTGACAAACACACAGGGAAATAACTGGACCTGCAGGGCCTGGGGACAGAACACCCGCTTGACGCCAACCGATCGTCAACTATTATATTCGTTAGTGCAAACAGTAGAACGCAGTTCTCCTACTGGTCTTAGGAACAATTTGGTCTCTCCCTGTCTCCTCAGTATTCTTACCTCTACTTTGCGTATTATTCCATCCCCACTTTGGGAATGTCCCAGTCACAAGACCTAACGGCCACTCTGCTTTCTTCGCAAGTGCGGACTGGCAGTCTTTCATTAGGACTCACATCGCCGGCCTGGAGGTTAGCAGCTTTGCTGTGGCTTTGCCTGCTTTCTCCTCGGCTGCAGAGGAATGTGTATTGCTTTTTCCACTTGTCCGTAGAACGAGTTTGAAAGACTCTGTACTTGTCTCCATCGA
>JAKVIS010001605.1:0-31820 GCA_033119425.1 Bufotes viridis
GCCATCTCAGTAAGCAGGACAAAGATATAAGAAAAAGAAAAAACTACAGGTGACACTATACAGATACATTTTATTGAATAACTCAGTGGCTATACAACAGCGGTTCAGTGATATATTCAGAAGCCCAGTTTGCCGTGTATTAGCGGAAGAAAAAAAAAAAAGATATTGCATTTATCTGTTAATAAGCCTTGTGTAGTGTGAAAGTTAAAAAAAATAAAGGCCTATTTGCCATTCAGCGGTGAAGTTATATGTGGTAAAGGCCTTTTTAGCGATGACAATTTTTCTGTGAAGCCGACTTTTTTGGGGAAATTTCATGGGTGCCTGTACGCCTCCTTTTGCTGTATGGACCGAATTACGTAGCGGTGAAATTTGTTGTATGAAACAGGCTGTTTTTCGGCAAATTTATGGGTGATTGTACACCTCTTTTTGCGGTACATGCCAAATTATGTAGAGGTGAAATTTGTAATCTGAAATGGGCTTTTGTGGGGAAAATTCATGGGTGACTGTACAGCTCCTTTCGCTGTATGGACCCAATTACGTAGTGGTGAAATTTTTTTTATGAAACAGAATTTTGTTTTTGTCAAATTCATAGGTGACTGTACACATCCTTTTGCTGTATGGACCGAATAACATAGTGGTGAAATTTTTTCTGTGAAACAGGCTTTTTTGGGGAAATTTATGGGTGACTGTACACCTCCTTTTGATGTAGGGACCAAATTACGTAGTGGTAAAATTTGTTATATGAAACAGGGGTTCTTTTCAGCAAATTTATAGGTGATTGTACACATCCTTTTGCGGTACGGGCCGCATTACGTAGTGGTAAAATTTACAATATGAAACGATTTTTTTTTGTCAAATTCATGGGTGACTGTACACCTCCTTTTGCTGTATGGACCAAATTATGTAGTGGTGACATTTTTTCTGTGAAACAGGATTTTTTGGGGAAAATTCATGGGTGACTGACTGTACGCCTCCTTTTGCTGTAGGGACTGAATTACGTAGTGGTAAAATTTGTTATATGAAACAGGGTTTTTTTCAGCAAATTTATAGGTAATTGTACACAACCTTTTGCGGTACGGGCCGAATTAAGTAGTGGTGAAATTTGCAATATGAAACTGGTTTTTTTTCGCCAAATTCATGGGTGACTGTACACCTCCTTTTGCTGTACGGATCTAATTACGTTGTGGTGAAATTTGTCATACGAAGTTGGCTTTTTTTGATAAATTTATGGGTCATTGTACACCTCCTTTTGCGGTATGGACCAAATTACTTAGTGGAAAAATTCTTAATGTGACACTGGCTTTTTTTCCGGAAAATGTATGGGTGATTGTACACCTCCTTTTGCGGTAAGGGCCGAATTACGTAGTGATGAAATTTGTAATATGAAACAGGCTTTTTTTGGGAAAATTCATTGGTCACTCTACACCTCCATTTGCTGTATGGACCGAATTACGTAGTGGTTAAATTCTTTATGTGACACAGACTTGAGGCTCCAAGCAATCTTCTCATTGTTTGTAGCTACTAGAGGCCTGTTCATGCCAGGCAGGTTTCCCCAGAAGTATCTGGCTCGATGAGCAGCAATCTTGACAGGGTTCGTCTCCAGGTTTTTTGGAATGCTTTCTCCATCGCAACCACGTTGTTAAATAAACAAAAGACTGTCCGATTCTTTCCTGTCTTAGGCAACACTTTTTTGCGTAATCGTGGAAAGTCAAAAAACTGTTGTCCACTAACCCCATAAAGGCCTTTCTGGTGCGGGTTAACCATAGATAAGTCATTACAAGGACTGCCGTCAATTATCAGATATTATTTCACTACCAAAGCAGACTCCCTATGCTTGTTACTGCAAGGCACAGTTATCTACACCACTAAAAAGGCTCTCAGCAGCCAGGAAATAGCTGTTTGTAAAGTAATTTGGCGCAAATATATTCGGATCAAACCAAAGTTTTCCTGAAAAATTTGGCGAACCAAATTTTTTAAAAGTTCTCTCATCTCTAAAAAAACAACTGAAAAAATGTTGTGGTGTTAAACAGGCAGGAAGTGCTCAAACCCAAATTCAGTTGTGCATCTATATACAGGGGAGCAGATCCTGCACTTGTAGCCTAATGGCTATCCCCAGCAAAAATGCATACAGTTGAAGAAGCCAGCAGCCCACAAGTACCAAAATAGACATCCTACACAAGATGGCATTTGTGTGGATGTGATAAACAATATAACAATATAACAATAATAATTGAAAAGACATCTGCACTCTGCGGTCTTACTAAACCCTCATACTGATGTTAAAATTGAGAGATTAGCCAACATATCCTACTGTGGAGGACATGTCTGAGCCCAAGCATCATGCCAAGGTTTCTCAAGTAGCTCGGGACCTAACACTCACTTGTGCCGTATGGGTAATACCAGGGGCCAGTTGGCGCATTACAGGAGCGTAAAGGCCGACTCACAGCAAACTCCCAGTTATCTCCAGCATGTAACCATGCTTCATCTCTAATAATGAAAACAGGACAAGACAGTAATTATGGGGGAAGAGAGAATAATGTTTTGCCAAGACCAGCTCAGCTGAATGGTTTTCTGTCTCCCTAGTTCGAGGGTTTGGCGTGTTGTAGAACAGGCAGATAAATTACTGGGAGAGGCTGGTGATGGTCCAGCTGCCCTGGTCCACATGGGAACCATTGCAGAATACAACATAGGTGGAGGATGCTTAAGAATGATTTAGAACAACTAGACTCCAAGCTAAGGGAAATTCATGCCAAGGTTGTACTCCCTGGAATACTGACTGTGCCATATACAACGCAAGAAAGGCAACAGGAACTGCCTTGCATAGTTTTTGGAGTAGAGTGGAAGGATTTGGGTTCTCAGACCACTGGGCCAACATGCATTGAGGTACAAATAGCATTCTGCAGTTTATTTGCACTCAAATGATAAAGTGAGTGAGCTTTAGCAAATTTGGAAAAATATTTTAAGTTGGAATGAGAATAAAGACGGAATCAAGTTTGAGAGAGAACAAGCTTTACAGGTTGGTGGAGAAGTTGATAATGGAGGGAGGGTTAAAACATCGAATAAGCAGATCCATGTGCTATTGTACAAACCAACATTGCAGATAAATGTGCCCTTTTATAAAATCCAATGTGTAAAATTGAGCTGAAACTTTGAGAGTATGTTTACAAATGCCAGATGTGTAGCGAGCAAAATGGGGAGTTT
This sequence comes from Bufotes viridis, assembly GCA_033119425.1. Lineage (NCBI taxonomy): Eukaryota > Metazoa > Chordata > Amphibia > Anura > Bufonidae > Bufotes > Bufotes viridis. Next base: position 3,202 of record JAKVIS010001605.1, read on the forward strand.
GAAGCCTTGCTATAAGTATAATACAATGATGTATTTGATGTGACTGAAATGTGTCTAGATTCCTAACATGATTGGGCTGTCAACTGTGATTTTACAATCAGAAAAATAGAGCTGGTGGAATTTGCCAGCATATGCAGCAACCTGGAGGGAAGATGGGGATGGAGGGAGTTGTAGTGATTATGATAGTGGCAGTAGTATTCACAGTTCACGGCGGCAATTATCTCTTTAGCACTCCCCAGGGCTGTGATGGCTAACCTCCGGCACTCCAGCTGTGATAAAACTACAACTCCCAAGATGTACACTTGCTTGGCTGTTCTCAGAAGTCCACAAAAATGAATGGAGCATGCTGGGAGTAGTATCTTCACCACAGCTGGAGTGCCGGAGGTGAGCCATCACAGCCCTAGGGCCATACAGTGACTGGATGGTGAATCCATTCATCCTTTGGGACACACTTTGGACACCCTCCTGGTGACAGTTGGGATGCCCTTGCTGGTGGATAGTTTGGCAGGATAAAAGACAAGAGGGCAGATGCAGAGGACAGAGGATATAGTCAATAACCAGATCCATGGTTTCAATAAATAAAGTCTTTCTTTACTCAATTGAAGATGAGAGCAATAGAACATATGGAAGTAAAAGGCTCAGTTCCAAAGTATATATCATAGTGTAATCTTCTCCCAATACCAGTGTATAGACAGTAACCATGATGGTAGTTGTAGTACTCCCTGACTCTCTCTCTGAGGACACTTTGCAGTCTCTCAAAAAAAAAACAGTCATGCAATTACTTTCTTGTTAACCCTTTATAATATTTCTAGACTTAGGGGTGAATAATAGTTTTGAGCAAATCAAAGTCCACAAAGTTCAGGATAAATTCGATTTACCGCAAAGCTGAATTTCCTCGTGCTTCGTGGTAGTGAATCGGTTTTACCTGAAGTAGTGCAAAAGACAAAAAATCATACTTACCTGCTCCATTTGCTCGCAACGGGCTGGCCGCCTCCATCTTGCTTCAAGATCTCGGCCGAAATCCTGTTTGAGGTGACGTATGATGCAGCACGAGATTTCACATTAGATCTTCAAGCAAGATGGTGACGGCCGGCCCGTCATGAGCAAATGGAGCAGGTATGTATTAGATTCCGCGATCATGTATGAATGCGGCTTCTGAGGGGTACAATGAATTACTTAGTCACAAAGCTAATTTTTTTTGTAAAATTCGGTGAAGCAGCCAAATTGAATTTTCCAATACTTCGTTCACCTGTAGTGAATATCTAAGGCATGGATGGCTACTCTATCGCAAAGTCTGGTAGGTGTCAGGGGCATAAATCTTTTCCACAGCAGCAAAGTCTTTTATGCCATAATCTAGCAAATTCCTTGCTTTCTGTAGTTTGACAACCTTTTTATCTTCTTCTCTTGGTGGTACTCTGGTAGTTAAGTTGCTTTTTTGGCAGTTGCAGCCTCATGGATTTAGGTTCTCTGAGCTTGGGCCTGGACTCTGATGGAACTCTTTCACGCATGTGTTTTCTGTAGCTTTTCTCCGACTAGAGTACTAAATTTCACAACCTAACCAGAAAGTGGACCCGATTCATCACCCCGGTAACCTTAACAGTCTGACTGATTGTCTATACATTGCTATTAATTACACACAGAACACAATAAATCACAACATTTAACTCAATAACATTGCAGTAATCATTTTATCTTTAGTTAACCCTTTGCAGTGGGTCTACTGGGGTACTGCATATGTTAGGAGAAATATGACAGAAAGTTTGAAGGAGGCAATTGTGGGTGAAACTGCGAGTATGTTGAGAATGTATGGATGGAATAACAAAGCGAAGACTGTGAAAAAAATCATTTTTGTGTAATCTATAGACACCACAACATCAGTGAGGTGACGAAGAGAAGGTCAGCTGTATACCCAAATGAGATATGCTGGTTGTTTCATTTATCTGGTAAGTGTAACCTATGTGACTTGATCTGGTCACATGACCTTGCATCTTAGTGATTTTAAGTATTATAGGCTGGTGTGAAGGAGGAGGAGGTGAGGCTGTAGTGGGAGCTTTGGGAAACCAAATTTTTATTTGATATGCTTTGTCTTAATCAACCCTTGTGAGTAGAATAAATTAATCTTTTAGCCTTAAAGGGCCTATGGTGATTCACTATTTTATTCCCTGTTCCTGATATAATAGGTTAATCAGACGTGGAAAAAATGTTGAGCGGCACAGCACTCGGACATAGTAGCAGTGTTTGGCAGCATAAGGAAGGGGAATTGAACAAAGGATCTGGCATTCAACTTTTACACCTGTTTTGTGGAGAGCAGTGCGTCCCCTAACTTTGTTTTACTTGCCTAATGTGAATTGAACCCACTTCATGAAGGACTAGCAGCGCTCACAGTAAAAGATACAAACCAAGTTTTTCTCTGTATATTACCGAAACCATAAAGATTTACTTCAATTTTCTTCAATAATGTTACACTTTATGTGATGCGTTCAGGGCTTGGCCTTAGGGGTATGCAATCTGTGTGTTCATACAAGGCGTTTCAACCATCCCGAATGAAGGGGATCCAGGGTTGCCAACTTGATTTTTCCTTTTATCGAGACAACCGATTAAACAATCACTAACACCATTTTAATGGACAGATTGGATAATCATAACGTATGATAAAGATAACATATTTTATAGCCCAGATACTAATTAAGACACATTATCAGCATATAAGATAATAATTGTAATGCAAACATAAGACTGTGGACAAGCTCCACAACTTCAAAAACATCACAGAAACATGTGCTAAAGGGTGGAGCTTAGCAGTGTGACATGGGCCCCAAAATATAACTTTGCTTGGGGCCCCAGAAGTTCCAAATCAGCCACTAATGGCAAGTTCACCATAGTCTGTATTGCCATTGTGGCCAGCAAAATAATGGAAAAAAGAATCAAGATGGAGCCATCAAAAGAACATAACAGATCATAAAGAACCAGGTAAATCTGTTATGGATACAGTAGGTTACTTCTGTGCTGTCCAAAAAGTGGGAATTCAGTGTCATCAACAGCACTGCTTTTAAACCATAGGTTATTTTATGTAATAGTGGGTTGGGACGTCAAGATTACAATGCTGATGGTTGCACCGAACAATTCATGCACATGTACACACACATATATGTTTTACAATGCTAATGTCTGTATGTAGTTTGTAATCTCCCAAAGCAGACATGTATAATGAGAGCCTCTAGACAGCCTTCTCTGTGGTCATTCATGTTGGATGATTTCATGGATGCCAGACAACATCAACAACATATGTATTTTACTATACCTTTTATCTTCATGACTGCTTTCCATTGAAACATTTGATAGAAGATGGACAATCCCCCATTTGCTGGTTTTGTGGGATCAATTTTTCTCAAGTGTCTAAAAGTTGTCAGTTTCTGTGTGGTTGTTTTTGCATTTAAACATGAGGATCAAATTAAAATGCTTGCAGCATACTAAAAACTGTCAGACTGAAGCTCTTAACTGAGGCATGTCTATTATCAGATGACCTACAGAAAGAAGATTATGAAATGACTTCATTCTCTGGAGCATTTTCTAAATCATATAAGTGTTAAAGCAAAATCTTGGAAAAGCAGTTCACTAAATATTGAATATGCAATTAAAGTATTACAGTACATGCTGAAAATTACCATGCCAGTAAATTCACTAGCACATAATATGGAATATTTACTTGCATGACGGTTCACAAGTGTGATATGTGTGCAAAGGTATGCCTAGGTATGTGCTATTATAAATCCAGTCAAGCTGCACAGGTCCAAAGGGTGAAGGAACCCAACTCTACCCACAGGTGGCCGTAAGCCAAGTAGTCTTCTTTTCTCATTCCCTCCCCCTTCTCACTGATAAACATTTCATCCTCCCAGTATCTGTGTGCCTGAACAGTCTACAGTCTAGAGGGGCCAGAAGAAGCTGTTCTACAGATTTCTCAGGTAGTTGACCACCTCACTGCCCTAGACAGCAGGGATGTTTTATTAATGTTTTTACTACTCTAATTCACTAACTACTCTGTTCTCACTAACTCCTAGATCGCCAGGAACCTAGAGCCTACAGGCAAGCTATCATTAAACACTCCCTACCACAACAATGAGATGCTACTATTAATACCTTCATTGCCCTAGACTACCAGGGATTAGTGTTGAGCGCGAATATTCGAAAAGCGAATTTTTTTAGCGAATATCGGCACTTCGCTAATTCGCGAATATTTCGAATATAGCGCTATAAATTCGCTATTTCGAATATTCGTTTTTTTTTTTTTTTTTTTTAGTTATATTTTTTTCTTTCCCACTTCCCAAAAGTAGTTCTTACCTGTCATGAGGATTCCTGGCTTCCTGGCTGCTCCAGTCAGTGCCCGTTGCCGCTTCTGCCGACTTCCGTGCTCATGGAGCGTCCCCTTCCATGGGAAAATCTCTATATACTAAAATGTACTGTCGGATTTGAGGAATTACGTTGAAATCGCAATGCGATTAATTCAAGTTATATTAATCGCATTGCGATTACAACTTAGCACTGCTATCTTACATAGGTTAGAATTAACGAATATGGAATATATAGCTATGCACTAGCAGTGCTAAGTTGAAATCGCAATGCTAATACTTTAAGTTAAATTAATCGCATTGCGATTTCAACTTAGCACTGCTGCTATATTCCATATTCGTTAACTTCGTTAATTCTAGCAAGCTGACCCATTATAAACCCAGCTCTAAGTTGAAATCGCAATGCGAATACTTTAAGTTAAATTAATCGCATTGCGATTTCAACGTAATTCCTCAAACCGACAGTACATTTTAGTATATGGAGACGTTCCCATGGTGATGGGGACGCTCCATGAGCACAGAAGTTATGGTTGGTTTAGAATTAGCGATGATGAATATGACGAATGTATTCGTTATAGCTCAAAACGAAGATAACGAGTATTCTACATCTCGCTTTAGCAACCTATTCGTCAACCTCGCTAATTCTAGCAATCAAATAGGAAGGTTGACTTACTAGACAGTTGTGTTAAATTCGCTATGCGATTTTTTTTTTTTTTTAATAAATAGAATACTTATAATAATATTATCATATCAAGTAATATAATTATTGTATTAAAAAAAAATCGCATAGCGAATTTAACACAGCTGTCTCTATAGTCAACCTTCCTATTTGATTGCTAGAATTAGCGAGGTTGACGAATAGGTTGCTAAAACGAAGATGTAGAATACTGCTATCTTCGTTTTGAGGAATATGACGAATACATTCGTCATATTCGTCATCCTCGCTAATTCTAGATATGAAACCAATAGGAAAGTAGCCTTAAGTACAAATCGCAATATGCGATTATTTAAATCGCATTTTAATCGCGATAACTAGAAAAATGATTTAATATTCGATTTCGACGAATACGAAACGAATATTCATTCGAATATTCGCGAATTTCGTCGAAATCGAATATGGCACCTGCCGCTCATCACTACCAGGGATGTCTCCCACAGCTACAGGAAGAAATAAGGCAACCATATTACAGAGAATAGTTGGAAATAAAAAAATATTTTTACAGTCTCTATTCAAATTAAGTATGTGACAATGTAAGTGACAGGTATGCTGGCAGAAAGGGACCCACATACTGATTTTGCACATGCGAACTCTATAGTGTCCACTCCTGCCACGGTTGTACTGATGTATAATAAAGCACCCATAGTCTGTTATGGGACCATACTGTACCTCTTCGAGACACTTATGTTATGAAGAAACTTGCAGAAGTTTAATTTCCTTCTGGATCCATAAAAACGGGAACCTAATATTGCATTAAGGAAATACTCTCTCTAGGAACTCTTAGGACTGCTGGTTGTTTAAGCTAGAGTGAGAGTTATAGTATAAGGAAGGAGCTGCTGAGTCTTTTTCTTTCTTTGTTTTGTTGTTTTTTACAGCTGCCTTCTAGGTCTGTATAAATTGTGAAATACAGTTCCTTTAAATCTGTAGCATGCATGTTTTATGCCGTTTCCAAATAGAGAATCAATTAAAGTTTGATTATGGCAAATACATGTGCCCTTCTGAAGATGATTATTTCAATTAATTCTGAGTGTATATAATTATGCACAGATGTGTTACATTATGTGCGAAGAGATTCAAATATCTATAAATGTAACACCTTATTATCCATTGTATTTATTGCCTGGATGACATTGATGGCTGAACACATCAAAGCTTGAACTGCTGCTAAAAATATTCATAGACTTTTTTCCTGTTAAAGAAAACCTCAGTGTAAAAGCAGAAACAATTATAGGAAAATTATATTAAAAGAAATGGATGGCACATGTGTTTATGCACATATTTTGGACAGTCCTTTCTGGCAGAATAAAGCACGACATATTGTTGGTCTTATGTAGTCATGTTTGGCTTGTTGTATATAAATGATGTGCACAGGGATGAAGTGTGGTTGAGGACTGCATCATGTTAAAAAACAGAACTATAAACATGGATAGTTACATACAAATATTGGTACAAAATGGATAGCTTACAGAGGACATACTGCACATGTAGCAATTTTTCTATTGGAATCCATGAAGAAAAATCATATGGCATGGTGTGGTTTCATAAAATACCGCAACAGGGGGTCAAAACAACAAAATACAATTTTAATAAAATCCCATCTGCTCACGTGAAAACTGACCACTGCGTGTTCTGCATGTAGAAAAACGGAACAGAAAATATAATAATGAAAGGGATTATGTACTTTACATGTCCATATGTACTGATCTATTATAGTGCTGATTTGATTATGTCAAAAGTACTCAAAAGTCAGAAAAATCTTCTTCTCACAGATCCAATATCTTTTTGAAAAATTCTGGTCAATTTATTTTTATTTTTTGTGAATTCTTTATTTTCCAATTTTCAAGTTAACAAGGCCAAGAGAGGACATGACAAGTTCCAATAAAGACATGTGGCATTTGGATACAATGTCATACAGTGATAAGTAAAATAGTCAAAGCCTTATACATGAGTGCATTATTAGAGTCCCTCTAACATGAGAAACGACAGTAAAAACACCAATTTGCGTTCTCTTCTCTGATGTATTAAGTTAAATGTACGCGAGAGAAAAAAAAAAAAAGGAGAAAAGGAGAGAGGGGAAAGAAGAAAGAAGAAGAAGGAGGAGAGAAAAGGTAGGGTGAGGGCAGGGACTGAGGAAGGGGTGGGGGAGGGGTGGGGGAGGGACACAGACAATTGAAGCGTCATAACCTTACACCTAGGTACTATGTCAGCCAAAAGTCACCTCCGCCAGGGACCATAGTTCCATAGTTTCAGAAATATATCATGGGTTCTGTTGATCCAACCGGTCAGCTCCTCAAACTTGCAAATTTGGTTAACTTTTGCCTTTCATTCTTGTATAGAGGGGGGGGGGGGTTGGTATCCATCCAATGCAGACGGATAACCATTTTAGCTGCTGCCAGAAGGTGCGAGAATACCTCTCTTGCAACTCCACGCACACAGCACTAATATGGGGTTTCACGAGAAAAAATCCCGGGGAGTCAATAATAGAATGTGGAAGCTTTCCATGAATGGAACATTCTATGTCGGGAGTTACTTCTCCAATTTTAGTTGATGTTAAAGAAACCCACGCCGTCGACTTATCCTGCTTAGTCTGGCCCAGTAAGTCTGGAATGAGGCTCACTGGCATCACGGGAGAAGGGGCAGGGGCCAGGACTTCACTCATGTCTCTCCAGACTTCTCTGAGACCTTGAAGCATAGGGTCGACATTCTCGTCACGGGATATGTTCTTGTCTGGGTGCCATAGATGTTTTTGGAACTGTGGGCCCGCGCTATGTTTACAAATGGCATGTATATCTGGTTGTCTCCTAGGGTCCGCTAATTCTAGCTATCTATTAAGCTGTATTGCTAATTGTATTAATATCTGTAAACGTCTGGGACTCCCAGTCCTCCCTGCTCCTTACGTCTGGTTAGGACCTCATGAGAGATCTGGGGTCTCCTACCATTCCATAGGAATTTAGTGAACATTCCCCTCATATTCGAGAGAAAAGATTTCGGGAGCCATATCGGGACTAGCTGCATAACATACAGAATTTTGGGCATTACGTAAGACTTTAGGATGTTTTTCCTTCCCATCCAGGAGAGATAGTATGTAGATTGTATGTCTGAAGCAGACGCTGTATCTCTCCTAGAAGGGGGGTGTAATTGTGTAGGTATAGATCTTTGGTGTCTTTAGGTATTTGGATTCCTAGGTACTTATTTGGCCCTTTGTTCCAATGGAAGGGAAGGAGAGTAAGGCAGCCACTTTGGGTTCCGGCAGGGAGATGTTTAAAAGCTCGGACTTAGAATGATTCACCTTAAAATCTGAGAGTGAACTATAGGTGTCAATGCTACTAACCAAAGGGTCTAATCCCATCTCAGGGTTCGTTACTAAGAACAGGAAGTCATCTGCGAACGCAGTGCATTTTAATTCCCTCTGACCATATTTAACTTCTGGTATATCTGACGATTGTCTGACTAGTTGTAGGAGAGTCTCTACCACTAAAATATATAGGGAGGGGGACAGGGGGCACTCCTGCCTGGTCCCGTTAGTGATGTCAAAGGCGAGAGCATTCCATTGACTTTTAGTCTAGCATGAGGATTCTGGTAGAGGATAAAGATTGCTTGCGTAAAGGCGTCCGGGAAGGCGAAGCGTTGCAGGGTCAACCTCATTAACATCCAATTGACCCTGTCGAACGCCTTTTCAGCGTCGATGCTGAGCAAGACTAGAGGGAGGTTCTTTTTATGTGCCATGTGTATGGCATGGAATATTCTGTGGGAATTGTCCTACCCCTCCCGACCCTGGACGAAGCCTGGATTGCTCAGGTCCTATAAGAGACGGCAAGAACTTGCCCAACCTGCACGCTAAGATTTTGGCCCAAAGCTTTAGGTTCAGGTTCAGGAGGGAAATTGGCTGATAGCTCCCGCAGTTTTGGGGGTCTTTCCCCTCTTTGGGGATTAAAGGGACATAGGATTCTAGTGTCTGTTTAGGTAGTGAATCACCTTGTAGTAGTGCATTACAAACTTCTGTGAATCTAGGGACAAGGATATCATGGAACTTTCTATAATATAGCAATGAAAGACCGTCGGGTCCTGGGCTCTTACCTGGGGGGAAGCTCTTAAGGGTACAGTCTACTTCTTCGGTCGTAACCGGTCTAGTAAGGCATAAGGACACTTCAGGGTTGACTACAGGGAGTTGGAGGGAGTTCAAAAAGTCTCTGATGCGGTGCTCCCTTTGGAGTTCTCGATCAGGTGTTTCTGCCTGATGGAGATTATATAATTCGGAGTAGAACTCCTAAAAGGACCTAGCTATCTCTTGAGTTTCTTGTGTTAAGCAAGCATCTGACTTCTTTATAGAGGGAATATAAGTTACATTCCTAGTTTTCTTAAGCAGGGAGGACATCAATTTTCCTCCTTTGTCGCCATGGGCGTAGACTTTGTGTTGGAAATTCAACATTTTACTCGCCACCCTCTGGGTTAGAAGGTCGCGGAGTTGTAATCTGAGGTCTATCAGCTCTGTCGCTATTTTTGCTAGAAGTATGTCAACAGCTTTTTGTTGTTCCCTTTTAACCTTGGTGCCCAGAAAGATAAAGCAACCCCTTATGTACGCCTTGTGGGCCTCCCATATGATGGGTTGAGAGCTGTGTGCAGAAGAGTTAAGCGCAAAATATTCTGTCAATCGGGTCCTAACCTGATCAAGGTGTAGTTGATTGTGCAGTAGAGACTCGTTCAATCTCCAACACCATTCTCGCTTTGGTAGGGAGGCCAGGGCGAAGGTTGCATTACAGGGTGCGTGGTCCGATATGGTAATGGTGCCAATCTCAGCTGACCTAAAAGAGGAGAGAAGAGCTGCGGAAGTCAAAACATGGTCTAGCCTCTGGTACAACCCGTGTGGGACAGAGTAGAAGGAGAAGTCTTTGACTGTGGGGTGAAGACTATGTCACACATCTATTAGATGCAACTCATGGAGTTTCTTGTGGAGTTAACTGAGAAGCTTTTGAGCTATTTGAGACTTGGCTGAGGATGAGTCTATAACAGGGTTTAGAACCAGATTAAGATTAGCTCCCATAATTACATGTCCTTCTGCAAAAAGCTTAAGGGTGTCTAGGGCTTGTAGAAGCCATAGAACAGGGGATTTATTTGGGGCATAAAAATTAGCTAAAGTGAATTTGCGGTTAGCAATTAAGCCTTTAACCAACAAAAGTCTTTCATCAGCATCTGCATGTTGCTCTAGGAAGGTAAATGGGACTGATTGGTGGATCGCTATTGCTACCCTGATACTGGTTGTGTACTATGGTACCAGAACGCGAATGGGCGTGTCGGTAATTTTGGCATCTTCCTCTGGCAGAGGTGGGTTTCCTGGAGAAACACAATATGGGAGCGCAGTTTCTTATGAGCAAGCATGACCTGACCCCGTTTCTGGGGAGAGTTGAGGCCCTTCACATTAAACGTAGAGACCACGATGTCAGTCATCTCAAGTGAGCAGTGTTATCCGGTTAGGGAAAGTGTCACTGTCTGTGTGCTCGTCTTGGGGATAGAGACGTAGGTCTGTAAGAGGAGAGAGTTAGGAAAGGTAAGCGGAGGGGGGAGGGAGAGAGGAGAAGAAAAGGCAAGAAAGAAACGAAAAAGCAAACTAACTACAGCAATTGAACAGAGGAGGGCCTTGGACAGGTTGAGGTCTGATATTTAATAGGAGGGGTATCTAGCAACAGCAGAGAATCATCCGCTGCCGTCTGATACCAAATATCACTGTGTCCCTGGAAGAGGTCCATGTAGAGCACCACCTGGAGAGAGTGAAACTCAACTCCGGATGCTGTCTCCACAGGGGATGCCCAGCTGGATAGTGAATAGTAGTCTAGCAGGGGAAGACTGTCACAATAGGTGTTATCAACAGAAAATTCAGACAGCGAGGGGGAAAAACACAAGATAAACTTTTAGCCTGGTTGTGTTATCCAGACATCACAGCCATAAATTCTAAGGTGATTCTTTAGCGACCGAAACAATTCTATGACTTTAAAGGCCCCGAGGGGAGGAGAAGGAGGGGGGGGAGGAAGGAGGGGGAACAGTTGGAAGGATATAAGGAGCTTGGGCAGTGGATAGGGAAGAAGGGGGAGGGGTAAGGGCCTGAGGATAGAAATATGGAATTCGGACAAAACAGTACTGAATGTGTTAACCAAAAAATGTGTTAAACAATAACATCAAACAAAGTGCCTGAGAGAACCTATTGGAAATGGGTGTCCAGTGCGGGCCTGTGGAATGTATAGTGGCCTAGACCTAGGTCACTAAGCATAGAAACATAGAAACATAGAATATCTCGGCAGATAAGAACCAGGCAGACAAAGGGTAGCTAGGCCGGCCGAGGTGAGACATATGGATTGGGGCAGGATCTGTCCCTAAGGAGGGGACCACTGTCCAGACCTGCCCTTGCTCCTACTAATACTGAACCAGTTCTGGACGAAAGAGGTCCTCAGGGGGGAGGTTCCGTGGCTCCCATCAGGTGTTTAGCTGTTTTTCTGGCCTTGGTGCGTTGGACCTTTCTCCAGGGTTCCACATGTGAAAGCAGCGGGAGTTCTATTGGGTAGGCCACAGGTAGCCACGTAGGGATGTCGATGGGCTGGATGCCAATGTTCTCCCACGCCTTCTCCAGCTCATCTGGACTATAGATGGCAATGCATTCCAGGTATACGGGATCCTTTGGGCCCGTAGTGCATCAAGCAGGGGTTTCATAATATGTCTTTTCGCAAGCGTTGAAGGCGCGATATCTTGGTAGAGCGCAATGTCCGTACCGCCATATGAGAGCTGTCCTCTGGTGCAGGCCCCGACATAATGCGTGTTGAATCCACGAAGGAGAGAAGGCCGCAAACCACATCTCTTTCGGCTGGGGTCTCAGAGCCCTGTGTATGCGTTTGATGACAATTGTTGCAGCAGAGTCCGGGTCTAAGAGATTCGAGAAGATTTCCATAGCTTCTTTACATAGAGACTCAGAGGCCCAGGACTCAGGTAGGCCTTTAATGCGAATTTTACGCCTCCTGCTGCGATTTTCTCTTTTCTTCCAATAACAGAAATGCCCTGTTGAGTTCTGCGGCATGGCCGCCTAGACATTCGGCTACCCCTGTGGCGTGCGACCTCAGTTCCTGGGTTGCATGCTCTAGGGCCTCTACTCTGTGTCCTACCTGGGAGATCTCAGTTTTGATGTCGGCCAGTTCGGTCAGGACAGGTCTGAGGGCTTTCTCCAGTGCTTGGAGACAGGGGCCGGGTCCTGGTCTTCAATTGCGTCGCACCGCTCGCTGTCTGTCTCCGAGTCATCAGATTCCGCCTCTGCCGCGTGTGCCGCCGCCATCTTGGTACTAGCTCCCGGGGAATGTGAGATCTTCTTTTTCAAGAATCTCTGCATGTCTTGTTTCCCTTTGTGGGACCTGGGCGTATCTGGGGGGTCTAGTCCCCTGTCTCTGCCGTATTTGACAATCTCTGATCGGGTCGCTGCAGAATAAAAGGCTGTAGATCCTGGAATGTGGAGAAGCAGCTCTTTCACACAGCTATCCACGCCAGTGGCCAAGCTCCGCCCCCAAATTCTGGTCAAATTTTGATTATAATGAATTGATTCACTCATCTCTAATAAAGGTTAATGGGACCATAATCTGTATGTCAATATTCCCTGATGTTATAGAGCAAACAATTTCTGTTAGATGTTCTTTCAACAATGGTGGTTAATGGTGTTGTCCCATCTCTGACTTTCACGGCAGTAAGTGCTGTGTGTTTTGAGTTTCTGTAATTTGGGACTTATGGAAATAGCATAGGCTACTGTGCTATGTTCTTTACGTAGCCCCTATTCACTGCTATGGGAGATATGGAAACAGAAGAAGGCTTTCCACTCACCCATTTCCATAACTTTGCTTCTCCAGGCTAATGTTTACTGTTGGTTATTCCCATTTGGCTATAAAAGGTGGAGATGGGATAGTCCTTTTATTTGATTTGAATATAAAATGCAACTAAACTTCACTTGAAACAGATCAGATCCTTGTAATCTTGGTCCATATCTTCTGCAGGATATGCAATACTACATAACTTAACTAGCTAGATGACATCACAATACCACATGACATCATGCCACCTTATGTCATACAATGATATTAGAATTATATAAATTGTATAAATGGTATAAAACAAAACAAAAATAGAATAAAACAAAACACGGTGTAGCTCATCACTGGTGTAACGTTGCCTTTGGAAGAAAGAAAATGCAAACCCAGCTTAAAATCGAGAGCTATACCAGTAGGAAATCACAGTGTAGCACCCTTAATTTTCACTTTACCAACACAAAGGATACTGAATGCAATGTGCAGCTCTTGGCAGGATTCAACGACTACACTATATGCAACGACTACACTCTAAATGTGTAAGACTGCTCATCACTGCTTAAAGAGGTTTTTGTTTGGGGGGGTGGGGGGGTTACTAAAAGGGTAAAAATTGGTTAAAAGTAAAAAGAAGAGTTACTTACAGATCCCCTACCCTTACCATTCCGATTCTGCTCCAGAATGATTGCATCATAAAAAAGGCATAAATAAAAAGGTTTGAAACTTAATTATTTTGGGTATGGGATATTATGAAATAAAGTTGATACATTCTGTATTCCTTGAGTATCCAACACATGATATTCTGCATATACTCCTGAAATATTCACATATTCATTTATTTTTAATGGTCTGGTGCCAAATACATTAAGCACAGTACACTTTGAGACATTCACGCTTAACTGAATGAGCTCAGGGCAAACAGAACGTTTGGGAAACAAATTGTAATAGATAGACTCATTAAAAATTATCTCCCCAAAAACAAAAGTCACATTGAAATTATTTCAGCCATGCAAATCCTAGACTAATATAAATCTGATTTAATGCCATCCAAATTAAACGCTTGTGTGACATGAAAAATGAATTGTGACGGTGCTCAAACACAGTGATGCTTTGTTGTATTCATATTTCATGACACATTGTTAGGAGAGCTTTGTTTGCATTTTAGAAAGACTGGGACGCTTGTATTTCCCACAGTCAGTGGGAGAATTTCATATGAACAGAGCAAAGTCCGATTCATATGTAATCAAATCATGTAAACAGATAAATAATGATCAAGGCATATAAGTTATTCAGTGATTGATAACTTCTCAGCCCCTGCAAATGGCATGGATGCCAATTTATCAGTACTTAATGTCAGTGGATGGAATGAACGCATGCCTGGTTAGATCTCTACGGTTGCTTAAATTCAAGATTTTTCAAGTGTTCCACATGACTGCGCTTGAAACTCTTAGGAAGAGTGACAGAGGCAGTAGACATGAGAGGTCAATTTACAAAGAGCTCAGGAAAGTTGAGTTCTGCTTGGTCAACTATCTACTGCTAGTTTAGAAGAAGATTGGCACTTAGGAGAAAACTGCTGCACAGAGCAGCAGCTGCATGTGCAGAACTACAGCATATTAATGACATATACTTTTATTTAGGCACAGATATGTCTATCTATTGACATTTTATAAACACCAGTAAAATATAGTATATTTTACACACACTGGAAATCATATTTTATAAGCACAATTAGGCGCAATAATGCCCAAATGCCTCAGATGATCAGATAAGTTTGCAATCTCTATTAATTAGAACTAGGGGTAATTTACTAAAAAACACCATTTTACATTGATCTTTGATATCCCCTGTCCCACCAGAAGATGCGCCTAATTTATGATGAGGCTCACGCCTCAATCTGCCCCCCCCCCCCCCCCCCGACTTCTTGGCTGAGTAGTCTTGACAGCTTTATTGCCTAAAAAATGATATTTCTTAAATTAACTATTTATGTTAAACATGTTTTATTTTTCCATGTTACTATCTATAATTGAAAAAAAATGAATCCTACAGTTTTCACATTGGCTTCCTAGCCTCATAATATTCAAAGTTTTGTAGAGTTCACTATCTTCACCAGGATTACAATGAAAAGTGACATCCATATACAGATAACACCAGATCAACCAATAGGCTATAGTAATTTCCTCCCCCTCCCTGCACAATGACCTCTGCACATGTGACAGAGCATGGCTAGAACGCTCTCCTGTAAAAGTCAATGAACATCTCCAAACTGCAGCCACTTATAGCTCATGTGAAAAGAGCAGATGCACTCTGATTCATTCACAGGTACTGCTGGGGTGGAGCAATGAATGGAGGGGTGCTTCTTTTCCTCCAAAAAATGAAGTTGACGGAAATTTGGATCAAGGCATGTTGAATTGCAATTCCATATCCTTTTGTTCTCAAGGGCTATAAACCACCACTGGTGGATTCTGGCAGCAGCTTGCTCCTCTCTTCCCATTATAAACACATGTACACTCTGCTAAGCGTGCCAGTGTGCGGAGTCAGCAAGAGAGCTCATGAAGCACTTGACAGCTGTTGAGGGTGTTTTAGCAATTAACTGTATGTATCAATTTAGGCTACATGCACACGACAGTAAAAAAAAGATCCGTTAAAAACGTTTATGTCACTGATGCCTTTCTGAGAGACGGACGTTAAAAATGGACACATTCAATTGTATGGGGACAGTCTGTCAGTGAAAAACGGACAAGATAGAACATGTTCTATTTTTTGACGTCCTCAACTGCTGGGTGAATAACCCCATAGACTGCCATTGGTCTTAAAACAGACGTTTGATGGCCGTTAAAAAAATGTACATCACCTGTTCATTTTTCCCTGTCGTGTACATGTAGCCTAACTAAAGAGATAGTTTGGGGGTTTGCGTCTATCAGTATGTAGAAACTCTTAACTTTATTAAAGGATAGAGCTCAAAAAATAAAAATAAAACAAAAAAACTTTTTTTGGACCTCTAATTAAAATATTAGCTTCAAATGGTTGTATGCCTCTTTCATATAAAGCAAGGGAAAAAGTAGGGAAACTTCACATAACCACCAAACCCTTAATCACACCCTATATTCATCTGGTGTAGGTTAGTGGCTAAGTTTTTACAGTTCCCACTTCTATGAGGGCAAGGGATATTCGGCACACCTGAATAGTATGTAGCCAGATACCAGTGCTTGCCTGCTTATGATCACCTGAGCCTAACACGGTGCTCACTTGAATCAATGGCAGCATAGGTTTGCTAATTAAATCATGTGTTGCTCTGCGTTCAGTCCCTATTTACATAGCCCTCAGTGCAAATCCAGCTACATGAATAACTTGCCACAGTCCACTCCTTATAAGCAATTAGCCACACACCCCTTGCAAAGCCTCCCGGCAGTGCGTCCAACAGGACAAGAAGGTATGTGACTATACTCCTCTACTGCTGCCTTAGTAAACGCAAAGCACCAGGGTAAAAATGGATATTAGAGTTAAACAGTGAATAAAACTGCAGGTATAAAATGTATCCTTTGGGGACATAATTAGAGATGAGTACATTTTTTAAAATTCGATTTGCCGATTCGCCGATTTTTTAGGGAAAAATTTGGTTAGATCGGAATATATTTGCAGCGAATTACGTTAAAAAACGGCTGCTGAAAGCCTTTATAGTGGTGTAGAACACTGTGCCTTGCAGTAATACGCATAGGGATTCTGCTCTGGTAGTGAAATAATACTGAGTCTGTATGACATGCAGATGACATGCAGATGACAGGCATCGCTCTAAGAATCACTGCTCACTTCACTTATTTGGGCAGTCACAGGGCCAAAACTGACCAAATGACTCAAGAACTCAACCTTACAGGTCAATGTTAGTGTCAAGAAGACGCGCACTCCTTTTACACCATCGTCAGCTAATTCTACATAGATGTAAACAGAACCTGTTCTATTAAACGCTTATAAAAGTAGAGCCCCCGACAGAGTGGAGCGGGTGTCATCAGTAAGTTTGTGTTGATGTTACAGATTATTTTGCCGTTCCTCTGATCCGCCAGAACAACAACCCCCCAAAAAATGGATGCTGCTGTTGAACATTTGCCTTCACTCGGTCGGTATTTGGTCAGTAATCCATCAGTTTTGCTCATGCCAAGAAAAACAGGAGTGGATCCAAAACAGAGATGACACATGAACGGAATATTTGCATGCCTCCGGGAACCCGTGCACCGCTACTTCCAGGGCAGGTAGGCTCCTGTGAAGCGGGTGGTCTACCCATGGCACGTTTCACTCCCAACCTCCCACTGCTGCCACCCTGCTGACTCCCGGCCATGCTAGTGACTTGCTGGCTCTGCCGCTAGCTCACGAGCAACCTGCCACCCTCTTCTCCCGATGATGATGAAGCCCCCTCATCACCTCTCTCCCAAGTGCGATCAGCTACATCATCATCATCGAGTACTGTCTGCACGTCACTGATGTCCTCCTCAACCGTCTCTGGGTCAGGAGCCTGACCGCTCGCAACACGTCAGCTAGCATGCCACTCTCCTCATCACTACTTGCCCGCCTAGTGGAGGAAGCAGCAGTTGTCTCCTCCAGATCTTGCTGGGCAGTAGATCCTGACTGTCCTCTAGTGCTCATCCTCACTGAAAAGTGGAGCCGAGCTCACAGAATATAGTACTTCTGTGGCTGAGGGAACAGAAAAGGTCAGAGGCAGGTTGAGGACAGGTGAAGGCACAGGGCCTACTCCCGGGACATGCCAACTAAGCGTCGTGTCAGAGGAACCCACCGACTCTTGGCTGGTGGTGTCTGATTACACTTGGGACAAAGTGGTTGACCGAGTCAACCATTCAAGAACCGCTGGGTTGCTGGTCAAGACACGCCCTCTTACTCTGCTGCAACCTCTGCCTATGCCAGAAGCTTTTACGCCTCTGCCACTCCCCTGTGCAGGGCCTGGAACTTCTCTGTATGACATACTGTCAGAACAAATAATCCAATGTTAGATTAAATATCTTTTATTTTGCCACTAATACACGGCAAACAGGGCTTCAGAATATATCACTGTGCCGCAGAACGTCAAATAGGCTCAAATTTTTTTCTACTTTTACACAACAAGCTTTTCAACAGATATATGCAATGCTGGACGGCGTCTATATTTTTTTTTTTCCACTAATACGTGGCAAACAGGGCTTCAGAATATATCACTGATACGCAGAACGTTAATTAAGCCCAAATTTTGTTCTACTTTTACACTAACAAGCTTTTCAACAGATATATGCAATGCTGGATGGTGAATATATTTTTATTTCGCCACTAATACACTGCAAACAGGGCTTCAGATTATATCACTGCTAGAGATGAGGAATTATTTGATTTGCCTGGAAGCCGAATTTTCTCATGCTTCGTGTCAGCGAATCTATTAATCCTGAAATTCAAACTTACAGCCTCCATTTGCGTTTGAAGGGCCGCCAGCCTCCATCTTGCTTGAAGATCTCGGCCGAAATCTCGTGCCGCGCAAGATTACATCATCCCGCCGGCTGGCATGATGACGTGATCTCTCGCCGCACTTGATTTTGGCCGAGATCCTCAAGCAAGATGGCGGTAGACGGACCTTCACGAGCAAATGGATGCAGTAAGTTTGATGTAATGTTTTTATTATTGTTAATTTCACAATGTTTGTACACTCAGATGCCGTGATCATGTATCAACGCGGCATCTGAAGTGTACAATGATGGGGACGGCACTATCGCAGCTCCCTGTCATTGCACCCGCTACTTACAAAAAAATGCGCTTCGTAGCGAAGCAATTCGTTACAAAGCAAATTTTCTTGTGAAATTCGGCGAATCAGCCGAATCGAATTTTCAAGAAAATCGCTCATTTTTAATCCCTGCACCGCAGAACGTCAATTAAGCCCAATTTTTTTTTCTACTTTTACGCAACAGGCTTTTCAACAGATATATGCAGCTCTAGGCGGCAAATATATTTTTATTTCGCCATTACAGCAGGGCTTCAGAATATATCACTGAACCGCAGAATGTCAATTAGGCCCAAATTTTTTTCTACTTTTACACAACAGGCTTTTCAACAGATAAGAGCAATGCTGGACAGCATATATATTTTTATTTCGCCACTTATACACGGTATACAGGGCTTCCAAATACATCACTGCACTGCTGAGCGGAAAATATATTTTTATTTTTCGACTAATACACGGAAAAAAGGGCTTTAGAACAGATAACTGCACCGCTGAGCGGCAAATATTTATTTTTATTTTTCAACTAATACACGCAAAAAAGGGCTTTATAACAGATAACCGCTGAGCAGCAATTTTTTTTTTCATTTTTCACTAATACATGCAAAAAAAGGGCTTTAAAACAGATAACTGCACCACTGAGCGGCAAATATATTTAAAGCTTGCCACTAATACATGACAAAAAGGGCTAAAATGTTTGCACTTCAACACACAACGGCTAATAAGCCCTTATTTCCACACTAATACAAGCCAAAAAGGCTTTAGAACATATAACTGCACCGCACAAGGGCAAATAAAACGTAGAAATATTTCCTTGTAATAAACCCTGTTAATGCCAGTATCAAACAGCACTTGCACCATAATAAGACAGGTTTGCTGGAACTACAGATCTGTATAATGGCAATTTGGATCCCCAGTCGGTGCAGCAAGGTGTAATTGGATTGTTCATATTACCCATTGTTCGTGACCTCCTCGATTGAACCCTGTTCAACACAAATGCTGGTGGTATGATTCCTCCCTATCCTTTTCCTACACCAGTGATGGCGAACCTATGGCACCGGTGCCAGAGTTCATTCTCAGAGCCCTCTCTGTGGGCACCTGCTACCTGGAAAAAGTCTACGGCGTACCAATATGCTTTAGACTTTTCCTGAGATTCATCAGCCCTGAGACACAATATGAACGGCACAGGCAATGTACATTACATGTAGGCAGGCTATTATAGCTAAATGATAAAGTACATGAAAGATATACAACATTGGTATTCAGGTTATTGCCGTGTTGGCACTTTGCGATAAATAAGTGGGTTTGGGGTTGCAGTTTGGGCACTTGGCCTCTAAAAGGTTCACCATCACTGCCCTACATCTTGAGTAATCTTTTCCTGCACTTTAAAATCGTTATTTTTTTTCACCACAATCAAGTCTTTCCTATCACTGTCCCTAGCGCCTGCAGACACGTCTCTCCCTGCACTAAGCACGCTGGTGAATGGCAGAATCTAAGATGCCACCGTATTTATAGGGCTGTGACATGACAGGGCTGTCTGGCTGCTGATTGGCTGCATGAATGTCAGTATGGGTGATCCCGCCTTCCCATAGTTCATTGCGCCATGTCCTAACACGTGTAGCAGCCATTTTAGGAAAAAATGCGATTCGTTACCACCAAGTGCGAAGAGATTCGCTCATCTCTAGATATAGTATAGTGAAAAAACGAGTAGCCAGAACGATCTTAGTATTAATCACTTAACAGCATGCCGCCCAGTAAATGAGCAATGTACAGGGTGGGCCATTTATATGGATACACCTTAATAAAATGGGAATGGTTGGTGATATTAACCTCCTGTTTGTGGCACATTAGTATATGTGAGGGGGGAAACTTTTCCAGATGGGTGGTGACCATGGCGGCCATTTTGAAGTTGGCCATTTTGAATCCAACTTTTGTTTTTTCAATAGGAAGAGGGTCATGTGACACATCAAACTTATTGGGAATTTCACAAGAAAAACAATGGTGTGCTTGGCTTTAACGTAACTTTATTCTTTCATGAGTTATTTACAAATTTCTGACCACTAGAGATGAGCGAACACCTGGATGTTCGGGTTCGAGAGGTTCGGCCGAACTTCCGGAAAATGTCCGGGTTCGTGATCCGAACTCAACCCGAACTTCATCCCGAACCCCATAGAAGTCAATGGGGACCCGAACTTTTGGGCACTAAAAAGGCTGTAAAAGACACCCAGAGGGATAATATACCGCAATAAACGCATTGCGATTACAACTTTGAGCTAACGATCACCATGGGAACGCCTCCTCCAGTAGAATGTACTGTCGGATCTGAGAATTAAGTTGAAATCGCAATGCGATTCTTATATATTTGCTTAATCGCATTGCGATTTCAACTTAGCATTGCTAAATAATTCCATCCATATCGTTAACTTACTGAGTCAGTAAGTTAGCGAATATGGATGGAATTATTTAGCAATGCTAAGTTGAAACGGCAATGCGATTAAGCAGATATATAATAATCGCATTGCGATTTCAGCTTAATTCTCACATCCGACAGTACATTCTACTGGAGGAGGCGTTCCTATGGTGATCGGTAGCTCAAAGTTGTAATCGCAATGCGATTAAGCTAAATACATAAGAATCGCATTGCGATTCCAACTTTTAGTACTCAACTTTTAAAATCGTACACCACTTTAAGTTCCAAAGTTGCAATCGCATTCGAATAGAACTTAAAGCTGTCTCTTAGTCAGTTTTAGTATTGGTGTGTTGTAATAGAAGTTACATTCGTACGCGAATATAACTTAGAGCAATACAGTCAACTTTACACTGTTAGTTTTATTATCGCGATAATACAACTATTCAAGAATCGTGTACGTGCGTCTGTACGTGTGTGCGTTACCTCGGACACTATTCTATTTTGCCAGCCACAGCTGAAACCACTGATTTATGGTATTGCTATTTTGGCAATTGAATTTAACCCCAGAAAATAATCTATCCTTTGCCAGACAGCAGACAGTATTATACTTGTCTAACCAAAGCTGGAACACCAGATTTAGGGATTGGTATTTGGGCAATTGTATTTAACCCCTTAATAAAATATAGAAATTTCTTTCCTGAGTTTCTAGGGGTGACAATTAGCACAGCCAAGCCCCTGATGTAGGATATAGCAAAAAAAAAAACTAGTATTGATGGATTGATGGACTTGGTGGCAGCTTCTTCTGGCGCACCACAAGTCACAAAATGGCCGCCGATCAACCCAGAAAATAAGTGACAGAAAAACGCTCTGTGCAGCCTAAAAACCAGCGAGCAAGTAACTAGCAGAAGTTTAATGATTCTCAGCTGTAAATTGATCAGTTCATTAGGTGCTGTTGCTGACTTTAACCTGCCTAATCTCGCCCTGACAGAAGCTGCGTCCTCTCCCTACACTAATCAGAGCAGTGTGACGTGCGGCGCTACGTGACTCCAGCTTAAATAGAGGCTGGGTCACATGCTGCACTTGACCAATCACAGCCATGCCATTAGTAGGCATGGCTGTGATGGGCTCTTAGGGCAAGAAGTAAAACGCTAGCTGATTGGCTGCTGTGCAGCCCTTCAGAAAGCGGGAAGTAATCGACGAACACCGAACGCGAACCCGAACTTTTTTGAAAATGTCCAGGTTCGGGTCCGGGTCCCGGACACCCCAAAATTCGGTACGAACCCGAACTATTCTCGAACTGTTCGCTCAACACTACTGACCACTTATAAAATGTGTTCAATGTGCTGCCCATTGTGTT
Organism: Bufotes viridis; assembly: GCA_033119425.1. Classification (NCBI taxonomy): domain Eukaryota; kingdom Metazoa; phylum Chordata; class Amphibia; order Anura; family Bufonidae; genus Bufotes; species Bufotes viridis. The sequence continues at coordinate 25,605 of JAKVIS010001605.1, forward strand.
GGATTGTCAATGCAACCCTCTTCTCCCACTCTTCACACACTGATAGCAACACCGCAGGAAAAATGGTCACCACCCATCTGGAAAAGTTTCCCCCCTCACATATTCTAATGAGCCACAAACAGGAGGTTAATATCACCAACCATTCCCATTTTATTAAGGTGTATCCATATAAATGGCCCACCCTGTACACTGCAGTAACTAAACTGAATACAATATAACCCTCAAATAAGAGAAATCATCAAAAAACTTCACTATATGTCTGGCGGGGTCCAGCAAGGAAACGAGTAGATTAGGACGTGGGTTTGGAAACAAGTTATACATGTAGCCGGATTTGCACTGAGGGCTATGTAAATAGGGACTGAACGCAGAGAAATACTTGATTTAAGAGCAAACTTTGCTGCCATTGATTCAAGTGAGCACCGTTTAGGCTCAGGTGATCAAAAGAAGGCAAGCACTGGTATCTGGCTACATACTGTTCAGGTGTGCTGAATATCCCTTGCCCTCATAGAAGTGGGAACTGTAAAAACTAAGCCACCAACCTACACCCGATGAGAATAGGGTGTTATTAGGGGTTTGGTGGTTATGTGAAGTTTCCCTACTGCTTTATATAAAAGAGGTATACAGCCATTTTAAACTGATATTTTAATTAGAGATCCAAATAAAGTTTTTTTGTTTTCTTTTTACATTTCGAGCTCTATCCTTTAATAAAGTTAAGAGTTTCTACATACTGATAGACGAAAACCCCCAAACTACCTCTTTAGTTAATCGTTCTGTATTCAGTTAAGTATAAATGATGGCAGGCTTTTTGTCAGGGGACATTAGGTCAGATAAATGGCTGGGTATTCCAAAGGAAGTATTTTCAGAGAAAGATTTACCTGCACATCCTAGCCTCTTAAGCATAACCTCACCAGGGTCTTTAAAAACCAAGTCAATCATGGTGGGAGATGCATACACTAGAGGCTTATTTAAAAAATACGAAAGTACCGCAAGGGCTCAGAAGTCTAGTGTTGCCAACAGCGAGAGTGAGATCGGATACATTTAGTAAGAACTGGAAGAAGGAATCGATAGAGTCTTCCCTGAGATTAATGAAACTCCTGTTGGAGGAGGAAAGGGAGATATTAGCAAGGAATTGCGCAGAACTGCATGAGTGCGTGGAGGCAGCGAAAAATTTCTCCGCTGTCTCGGATTTTGAAAGAAAGCAGATTGCACCACAACAAGCGGTAAAAAGGTTTGCTAGCTTTTTGAAGTAAAGAAAACGCTTTTAATTTGTCAAAGATACTAAAGATTTTAGAGAGGGCAATATTTTTGATTTCATTGAAGTTTCCCTACCACTTTATATAAAAGAGGCATACAGCCATTTGAAACTGATATTTGAATTAGAGATCCAAATAAAGTTTTTTTGTTTTATTTTTATTTTTTGAGCTCGATCCTTTAATAAAGTTAACAGTAACGGTATGTATCGCCAATAAGTGGATCTTAAAGTCTAAACATTTCTAAGAATGCTATGCTAAACAATAAATATTTGTGGTTGCCGGGTATGACAGACAGATCAATTTCAATCTATGAAATTACACTGTGCCGTGTTATATCACTCAAACCATAATTACTTTGGAGGAAATCACAAACGATTCATAGCACCAAGAACATCACACTGCTAGCATAAGAGTAAGCAAATCAATATTCATGTTCAATATAGCAGTGGACCATCACCTAGTATGTTTCCTTTAGATATGTTAGCATTAACGGACCTGTTATGGGAGATGTTGGTTTCATGTGGCTTCTCTGGTTTAAAGATATTCCTACAGTTTTAATGCATGACTGTTGTCTTTAATGTATATTGATTTTGAGCCCGAACCATGATTATACTTCATGTTGTTTACTGAGTGCAGCTCTGGAGCTCCAAATGAAGCAATTAGGATGTCAATATTAAAACGTGCCACAGCTTACTGGTATGTACTTCCTCTATCATTATGAGCAGATACATGGAAAGCAAAAAAGTGTATAAGCTATGTGTATGTATAAGTACTTTACAAATGTGTAATATGAAACGGTAGTGTCGCACTTCCTTTTTTCATACAGTACTTTTAAATTATATTTTAATCTCTTGAACATATTGACAGCAATAGCAAATAATGTCAGAGTGATACTGAAGTATATACTTTAGCTATGGGTAAATTAATGGCTGATGGTGTTAACAAATAGCATGTTTAAAGACACACTGAGCAGCGGCAGGTGTTTTTTTGTTCTATATTATAAACCCCTGTAAGGGATTAGCTCGGTTTCGGGGGTCACTTTCACAACTATCTTCAGGACACACGGTATCAATGTCCAAACAGAGCATTTATTTGGTTCCAGCACAACATAAACTGTACAGAAAATAAACACCTTGCCCGGCTGGGCCCTAACTAAACATACACCGTGTCCCTACCTCGCTATTAGTCACAGTTCACACCTGGAACTCATGCGCCTTGAAGTCCTCCAGCCCTCCCAGGTTTACAGCCCTCCAGCCCCTAGGCTGTGCAGCAACAAAGTCCCTTGGGTGATTTGGGTTCACTAGTCTGCCTGACTAGGACCCATGCAACCCACTACCAGGCGTTGCTTCGTCCCCCAAGACCAGGCTATACCCAGCCTCGTGGTCCCTCAGCCTTGCCCAGCTGAGGTCACCTCACAGAGCTGTCCCAGGCCTCTGATTCAGACTCAGAGCATCCTTGGCTCTCCTTCAAAATATCTCCATTGAATGAGACAGAGGGAGGTGCTTTATCCCATCCCGATACCTCCAGCTCTCCCACCTGTGGTGGAATTGGGGCATGGACAGCACTATCCACCCCTTCCTTACTAATAACCAGAGTGAGACCTGTCACTGTCTCACACCCCTTATTATCGAAGATGGTGTTTAAAATGGACTTGTTCTCAACAAGCATTCCAAAAATTAAACCTTAACAGAAGCAGATGTTTGCCAATTTTTATACACACAGTGGTGTCAGAAGAAGCAGTTGCTTGTTCTAAACAATCAAACAATCATCCAAAAATTTTGCCTTGAAGAGAATTTGTCACCAGTTTTTATGTTGCCCTTACTTTTAGATCCTAAAAGCAACAGCACATGCCAGAGTCCCCATATTCATGAGCTCACAGCTCTCCCTGCCCACTTGCCTCTGATTAACAGTTTTTTTACATTTGAATCATCAGCAGGTGGGTGAGGAAAACCATGAGCTCATGAATATAGGGACTTATCGGCATGCGCTGGAGCTATTCAATACAAAGTTCTGGCAAAAGGGATGGGTCAGTTAAAGAAAAAGACCCAGCATTTTCCTAAGGTAACCAGCCACTAGTTTATTCGGCCCTTAGTTAGTACACTATAAAACTGGTGACAGATTTCCTTTAACTGAGGCAGATGCCTTCCCCTATTTATACAGTACACATAAGTGTTAATTTCATAAGAAACTATGGCTTGTTCTGAATTAGGCCTCATTCACACACACATGAATTTTCACTGACCGCGGTCCGTGAAAACCTGTCCAGCCGTCCTGCTGAGTGCACAAGCGCATGGCGTCAATTGTTGCTATTACGCTATGCACTTCGTGCAGCCGCTATACAGTAATACACTCGTATAGATCATACAATGTGTGAATGAGGCCTAAGCTTGGAAGAATTCTCTTTTATTTCAGGTGCAATGTGGATATGGACATGGTAAGGTGTGTTGAGATAATAGTGCCAGCAATAGTAGCGCCAGCAGTAACAGCACAGCATGAAACAGACATGGCAGCAAGTAGCAATAGTGTGGGTGTGTTGGGTTAGCAGTAGTAGTAATAGTGGTGGCTGTGTAGTGGTAATTGTAATCCAGTTTTCACACTTGGAATAACATCCAATTCTTTATTCAGATTTCATTAAAACAGCATAGTGCAGCCACACCACAGACATATCCTGGGCTGAAGTCCTTAATCATGCCATAATTAGGGACTTCGGTCCAAAACATGCTGGCAGTGCAGCTGTACCATTCTGCTTTAATGAAATCTGAATAAAGAATTGGATTTTTTTTTCCAAGTGTGAAAACCCCTTTCTTCCTCTGGATTACCTTGCACATGCTAACAAGTACTGTATTTCCTGTACTGAAGTATATAGTATGCATAAAAGCATTTATTTAGTTGAAGGGCATTGAGCTCTGCTTGCTTGTTCAATATGATAATGGTAGTGGCAGTAGGCAGTGTCAGACTGGGGTGCCTAGGGCCCAACCTTATTCATTTGAGCACAAAGAGGGTGCCATTTTGATTGAAGATCCCACACAAAATCTTGCGTGGTGAGTGATGACGTTACCACGCCGATCAGTGTCATGACGTCATGACGCACTGTGCAAGATTTCGTGCTTTTGTTACCACGAAGCAAGAGGAAATTTGCCTTTGCGGCAAATCGAATTTTCCTTGAAATTCGGATCAAAGTCCACTTTAGATACTTCAGTCTGCCCAACACTAGCTGTATCCTATCCACCCATTATCTTGTAGCAATGTACAACGTATTCAGTAACATGGCTTTAATGAACTGATTCTTATACTGTCCTATCACAGTATATCAGTGGCTTATGTCTGCAGACTCTTTAGCAGAAACAGCCATAGCACATCACCCTTCCAGGTCGCAAGTACAATACAATAGCATTTTGCTAATTTTCCACAGGCACCTCCTTGCCTACTGCCCCCCTAATCAGCTGATCCAGACTGTCTGTCAGCCTCAACCAGTCAGGAAAAGCCCTCCACCTTCTTCTTCCCAGTGTCATGTGACCATCCTCTTTCTTCCTCCCTTGTGATTTTGCTTGCCAAAATGGACAGTAATGTGGTGTCGCACGCTATTTTATGGAGGCGTCCAAAGCGAATCAGAAAAGCTGCAGGTTTATTTGACAAACAAATTTTTGTGAAACTCGCAATGTACCTTGTTCATTAAGAATTGGTTTGCTCATCCTTAATACAAATGCTTGCACAACATATTGTTAATGTTTGTAGCCAATAAAAGAATATGTAAGAAGTTATATAAACAACAGAACTGCAAAAACAGTCATTTATATTCTGAAGAACTATGTATGATCAGACTGCAGATAAAGTTTTCATAAGAAATCTCATTTTCAGAAGCAATGTTATAAAGCCAGGATAAATAGAAGGCACCTAGCTGTCAATCCAATGCTGGTTTTATAGCTAAGGTCTATTAAATCTTTTGTTAAACTTTTTATTAGTTTATTAAAATAAGCAATTCCTATAAGCAATATAAATAGTGTTGAAATGAAGTATTTTGGACCAACCAATGAAGATGATGTTACTCTACAAATATATAGAATATGTCTATATCTAGGCTCAAAAACTTAAAGAGAAATTGTCACCGTGATCCTTTATCTGTATTAATAAACAAGTGCTACTGTGGATAAGAAGTCCAAATCACATTTTTTTTCCTCACTGTTACAACTGGCTAGAGACAGTATATTATATTGCAATAATAATGGCATGTCTGAAATTCCACATCCCCACAGTCAGGTTTTCCTAAATGTTTTTTCTGAGTTAATTTCTTTAATTAATTTTTCTTTAGAAATACAAGGTATTAAAATAAAACAATTCAGTCCCAAACCCCCTCTCTTCTGGTGTCACTCCTCGGATGTTCTCTGCTGCTGTAGCCATGATGTCACATTTTTGATTGCAGTGATGATGTGCCCATATAACGCATGTGACTACTGCAGCCAATCGCTGGCCCATGCAGACAATAACTTGGCTTTTATTTTGTCCCTAGATGATATGATTGGACTGGGCAGGGCTTCCCAGCACTTGTCTTCATTGTCAGTTGGCAGGGTCGATCTACCAGATAATTTTTACCTCTTCTAAAATGGTCTATATTATGCTATTTGGGTTGTCAGTCACGTGTGGTATTGACCTTTGAATTTGTAAGCATTGGTTGAGGGTTCCCCTTTAAAGAAACAATCACAGACAATTGAGTAACAAATTATTTATATGGCACTGAGACAGTACATGACATGATATGCTTAATGGATACAGTTCATTTATAGAATAACAATATGCTTGGTGGTTACAATGCACTCTAGGTGGCGCAAGTAAGCTTGATGGTTGCTGCACCATGGCTGGTATAGGACACTTAAATCAGTGTTTCCCAACCAGTGTGCCTCCAGCTGTTGCAAAACTACAACTCCCAGCATGCCCACACAACAAAAGGCTGTCCGGGCATGCTGGG
>JAKVIS010001606.1:0-31482 GCA_033119425.1 Bufotes viridis
TGTAATAGAACTGACTTAGTTGCCCATAGCAACCAATCAGATTCCTCCTTTCATTTTTCAGAGCTCCTTCGGAAAATGAAAGGTGGAATCTGGTTGCTATGGACAACTAAGCCAGTTCTACTATACACCAGTTTTGATAAATCTCCCCTCTTCCCTTTAAGTCATGTGAAGAGCGGGCCATAAAAATCTACAATTGTTTGTCACTCTTCTTATTTCATGGACAAGGGGAAAACATCTTTTTGGTTCGCTGCAATGACATATATTTCCTTATGGCAAACATACTGCATTCTCCTTATTCCGGACTAAGGCTACTTTCACACTCACATTTTGGCTTTTCGTTTGTGAGATCCGTCTAGGGCTCTCAGAAGCCGTCCAAAACGGATCAGTTTTGCCCTAATGCATTCTGAATGGAGAAGGATCCGCTCAGAATGCATCAGTTTGCCTCCGTTCAGTCTCCATTCCGCTCTGGAGGCTGCCTGCGTTTCGCTGTATGTGTGAGGAAACTGAGCCAAACGGGGATCCGTTTTCTCTGACACAATCTGGCACAATAGAAAACGGATCCGTCTCCCATTGACTTTCAGTAGAGTTCATGATAGATCCGTCCTGGCTATGTTACAGATAATACAACCGGATCTGTTCATGACTGATGCATGCAGTTGTATTATTGTAACAGATCAGTTTTTGCAGATCCATGACGGATTCACCCAAAACGCGAGTTTGAAAGTAGCCTAAGTCGTTTTTTTTTTTTGTCTTTCCAGGGACTCTTTGGCTGCTCAGCTTGAGATCACATTGACTAAGGCGGACTCTGAACAGCTGGCACGCTCCATTGCTGAGGAGCAGTACTCTGACCTGGAGAAAGAGAAGATCATGAAAGAGCTGGAGATCAAGGAGATGATGGCTCGTCATAAACAAGAGCTTGTGGAGAAATATGCCACCATCAGTTCTGTACGTCAATGGGAGGATTGGTTACGGGGGCATATTAGTTACAGTATAGAACTGGTCATTTTTTCAGGAAAGCCACTAAAGTTCTAGAATTACTGCTGTCTCATGCCTAGAGTGGACAACCTCACTTGGTCATTTTAACCTTGCTATATCTAGATTATTACAATTGGATTTCGTTTTAAAGTATAAAAATCAGCACATTTTAAGCTCGATTGTGTCTTCCATCACCAAATAAATCCTGGTGACAACTTATATGGCCACCATTACAGCTTATGGGGGTGTTAACATCCATCTTTCCTAGAGTCATTAACAGCAAGTTTGACAAATTTTATACCAAGGCATTTCTTGGAGATCATGCAGATAGCATGGGAGCTAACAGGTTCCTAGGGCCGTCCTACTATGAGCATACTGATAGCGCTGTGTGTGTCACTATGAATAGACCCTGGAGGCTGGTATATAGAAGCCAGCGTTCCAATATGGAATTTAAAATGGTCGTCTCACTTCAGCAAATAGCATTTATTATGTAGAGTAATTTAATACAAGGCTCTTACTAATGTATTGTGATTGTCCATATTTCCTCCTTTGCTGGCTGGATTCATTTTTCCATCATATTATACACTGCTCGTATCCATGGTTACAAGCACCCTGCAATCCATCAGCAGTGGCCGTGCTTGCACAATATAGGAAAAAGCACCAGCCTATGTGCGTTCCTGCGGTCTCAGCCACCAGACTAGGTAGGTACACTCCCGGGGTCGCAGCCACTTGAAAGGCCTGAGCTTTTTCCTATAGTGTGAAAGCACAGCCATATCTGCTGGATTGTAAGGTGGTCATAGCCATGGAAACGAGCAGTTTATAATGTGATGGAAAATGAAACCAGCCAGCAAAGGAGGCAATATGGCCAATCACTATACATTAGTAAGTGCCTTGTATTTCTTTCTGTACATAAAAAATGCCACCTGCTGAAGTGAGACAATCCCTTTAAAATAGAAAAATAATAATTCTTAAAAAAAATAATAATACGTAACACATTTTTGCAACATTAAAAAAGTAAAGGGTTTTTCCCGGCCACCGATATTAATGACCTGTCCTCCAGATAGGTCATCAGTATCAGATTGGTGGGGGTCCGACAACCACTTTTGGGCGGCTGTGGCGCCGGTGACTGTGCGGTGTATGGAACTGGAGACGCAGTATTCTGCCTAGTGCCATTCCTGGGTACTGCTTCTTCTTCCGCCTTCTCCTGCTCCATGGACTGTTAGATGACTCTGCAGCAGCCCGAAACAGGTGATCAGTACAGGTCTGTACGGTACAAGCCCGGAGAACCCTTTAATAACCCACTAAAGCACACGTAGAAATGGAAAAACGAGAAAATGTGTCTCATCCTTGAGGCCTAAATGGCCGAGAACATAAAGGTGTATTTCGGTTTTAACAAGTTATCCCTTATCCACAGAATAAGGGATAACTATCAGATCTGTGGGGGTCCTACTGCTGGGACCCCCACTGATCATGAGAATGGGGGCCCTGTACATTGTGGAGCTCCCCTGTAATCGACGGGGAGGCGTTCTGCTTCTTCATTCATTTCTATGGGAGCGACTGAGACAGCCGAGGTTAGCGCTTGCATACAAAAATCGATCAATTTCCGACCAGCCACTCAGCCCGTTTCAAGGGGGCTCTACAGGGTATGATCTGATGGCTATCCCCTATCCTGTGCCCTAGCAGTCAGACCCACATAGATCAGACACTTATCCCCTACAAGAGCTAACCAAATACTGCTTTAAACCTTCCACATTTCTAATGTGCTTTTTTATTTTTTTTACCATTTTACATTACTTCACAGTGTCTCATCGTGTGTGTTTTTGTTTTTTAGCTTGAGGAAACCAACAAAACACTAACTACAGATGTGGCCAATTTGGCCAATGAGAAGGAAGACCTGAACAACAAACTGAAGGATGCCCAAGAACGTAAGTCGTCTGTGTATTCACAGCTCGCTAGTAGACATGAGCACATTCATCAGAACCACTTTTATCTATTCTCCCATTGCGTTCTATGGACTGATGAAGGAGGAGAAAGGCTTTCTTTCATCTCTAATCACCATTAGATTCCTCCATACAGATTACCCATTTACACCACCTGTAAGATACAGGGCAGTATGGGATCTGTGTGTAACATTGTCTTGTTATTGGGGGGGATTTCACCTGCAGAAATTCAACATCTGTCCGAAGAAGGAACTACCGTTGTGATCCTCAAGACACAATTTGAGAAGCAACTGCTGAACGAGAGGACCCTGAAGACCCAGGTAACAATGCAGACCAACCCATAACTGGTCTCCAAGGTTCCCGGATAGTATGACTAGTGACTAGGTGGCCAAACCTTCCAGCGGGGCTGAGAGAAACCACTTAAGGCATCAAGCACTTGTCTGTGTCATTTGTTTCTCAGTTTTGTATGGAGCCTTTATATGACTCCCAGAGAACTGCATGGGCCTTTCCTTGAAGCCCATTTTGCCTGCTTTTTTTCTATCTGGCTGCATACAAATCCAAAAGAATATTGGTATGGTCCATCAGATAATGGCCCATTATTAATACACAGGACTCATTGTGCCGCCTACATCTTGTGTCTGAGGCCTTAGATATGGATCCATTATGAGCCTTGACTGTATGCAGAACCAGATTTTTACCCATAAGTCAAGTAGTCTTGTGGCCTTGGGAGACTGCACATGCATTAGGGAAAATCATTGTGTATTCATATGTAAATTACATGTAGTTAGATGTTACGTATGTACTCAAACCACTCTGGGAGTAAGAGGACCCCTTGGTTGGCATAAGGAGAAAGCTTGGGTGCTAGATGTGGTGGGAATCTCACCGCAGTGCTTGACTTTACTTTGGTATCACAGACAATCATTTTAAAGACATTCATGACTTAGAGGGGGATTCCCATCTAAACATTTAGGACATTTCAACAGGATTTTCCATATATGCCCAATAGGTTGCTCATCTAGGACCTGTTCCTGTCCCAAGAACGGTGCCCTGAAGTGAATGGATAGCAGGCCACGTATGTGCAGTTTTCTTCATTCACGGCTATAGAACTTCCAAAAACCAGTGTGGTTGTTATCCGAGGTCTCGTAACAGTGAATGAAGGGGTGGCCACGCATATTCTTCATTCTTCCATGGGACTGGCTGTTTTTGGAAGTCTCGTAGCAGTGCATAGAGAAGATGCTGCGCGTGCACAGCATGCTCATCATACTTGGCGGGTCAGTCTACAGATAGGCGTAGGTCCCGCAAGTGGTTGCTGCACAATTATGACATATACTGTTGATATGCTATAAATGTCTTGAAGGGACAATCCCTGTAAGAGGCGACCTACTTGAGAGTCAGAGTGTCTGAGATGTTCTATTCTAATGCCGACAGTAACCGCATTGATCTTATTATACCCAAATGCCAATTGCGCCCTCTGCCCCCTTCCCCCTCCGTATCTCATCAGACAATGCTTGCCACTTGTGTAGCGTAGGTTCATTACTTTTTGTCTCATTCCTTTTACAGGCCGTGAACAAGCTAGCCGAAATCATGAACAGGAAAATTCCCAATTCCAAGGGCGGACCTGACACCGATGTGCGCAGGAAGGAGAAGGAGAATAGGAAGCTGCAATTGGAGTTGAAATCCGAGAGGGAAAAACTTTCACGCCTTGTCATCAAGTACCAGAAAGAGATGAATGAGATGCAGGCGGTAAGTAGTCACGTGCACACTGAAAGGGTTTCTGACCAGTTGTGTGCTCGGCGGAAAGGCCAGACCGGTCTATAGAACATTAGGTCTGCTCTTTTTAAAATTACACCATTCTCCTCACAGCAAATTGCGGAAGAGAGTCAGGTTCGAATTGAGCTTCAGATGGCGCTCGACAGCAAAGACAGCGACATCGAGCAGCTGCGGTCACAGCTGCAATCTATTCACATCGGCATGGATAGCACAAGTATCGGCAGTGGGCATGGTGACAACGACAATGATGACGGATACCCAGGTAAAGCCCTTAGTGTTTTAGTTACCAACCCGGAAAGCGGACTGTTCACTTGCATTACATTCTCAATCTTTTGAGACATGTGCAAAGTCAAGACTTTTTACCCTCTTCGGGTATGCACTGAATGGTAAAGTCACACAATTGTTAATATTTCCCATTCTCTGCTACTGGAGGACAACTTTTGCACGATTATGCAGTCCATTCTGGGGGTTGTCCTTGGGATAGGCCATGAATTTATGATCATGGAGGTCCGAATCAATCCAGTGAGGACCATGGTTCCTTCTTGGTTTATTCAGGCACATTGACATGTATGCGATCATGACTCCATCCTGTTCACTTGAATATGCTGATCCTCCAGCCCCATATACACTGCACTTGTATGTACAGCACTGTGTACAAGGGCTATGGTACTCTATCCTTGTTCTGCCAATAAGTCACAATCTCGAGGGTCGGACCTAAACTCATCATGGATCGACAGCCGATCTGGTGAAAGTCGCGGAGACCCCTTTATATGTATTTATCGCATCACGTTATGTCTCTTTAGTGTATATTTCTCAATTTTTTTTTCAGTGGAAGGCTAAAGCTGTCCATAGACGTAAAGTCAGAATGATTTTACCATGTTTTATACATGTAACGATACGTATATCAGGTTTTACACTATGTACATATGACTATACGTATCTATTGTCATCTGCCTCTTTCTTCATGAGGGTTATGATTACGAGAGAAAAAAAATTCCAACTCTCATTGTACCGAGGGGAAATCTTTGCATAGACATTTACACATTAAAAAGACCTAGGGGGTCATTTATTAAGACCCGCGTTTTAGACCCCAGTCTTAATAACCCCTATGTCTGGCGGTGGATCAACCAAAGTTATGAAGAGGCGCCGGCCTCTCCTATGGTACTCTATCCTTGTTCTGCCAATGAGTCACAATCTTACATTTAGACAATTTTCTGCTCCTAAAACAGTCGTAGAAAATGATGAATGAGGGGGCCCTTCCCCGCCCATCCCACGCCCACTATTTTAGACCTGGCATGAGCGGGGAAAAGTTGCAGATTGCTGTGTAACTAACCATAGCACTGCAATCTGCGTCTGAAATACACCCCAGCCCCCTCCCCACCCCCCGGTGCCTGAATCTTTTTGAAGCTAGAGACTTCTGGCACACATTTGCTAGTGCCAGTGATGCCCAGATGGCCTCTAGGTGCTACAAATCTCTGCACAGCAAATTATTAAGGCCCCCAAAATTGTTAATTTCACAGAGTGTCGTGGACTCTTTAATTTCACCCTGTTGGAATTTTTATTAGTCTTCATTTAAACATGTATGGACTACATTAAAGAGGTTACCAATATCTGGCCAGAACCAAATCCGTGGGGGGACGCTGCGGCGGTAAGGAGCGGGCTCCACACGGAACTGAAGAAAGAAATCCTGGCAGTCCAGGGCTGCCGAGATTTCTTTATTCAGTATATTAAAGAGGTAGCATTGACTGTCAGGACCCCACTGATTCTTAGAATGAAGGGGCCATTCTGCTCCTTGACCACTCTAGGGTACTTTCACACTAGCGTTTTTTTTTTGTTCCAGCATTGAGTTCCGTCGTCGGGGCTCAATACCGGAAAAAATGCTTCAGTTTTACCCTAATGCCTTCTGAATAGATAGAAATCCGCATGCTGCGGTATTATCTCCGTCCGAAACGCCGGAACACTTGTCGTAATGTCGGATCCGGCATTACTTTCCATAGGAATGTATTAGTGCCTGATCCGGCATTAAAATTACTGCATTGACGCATCCGTTTTTCCGGTTAATAATGTGAAAAAAATACATAACTGATCTGTTTCTCCGGATGACAACCGGAGAGATGGATCCGTACTTGTAATGCATTTGTGAGACGGATCCGCATCCAGATCCATCTACAAATACTGTACATTTCCGGTGATGGAATTGCTTGCCGGATCCCCCTGCTGCAAGTGTGAAAGTACCCTTGCTGAATTTCCCTGGTGGCCTGGAGAGCTTCTATCCCTTTATTTTCCGGATCGGCGAGGCTCCCCGAGGTCAGTGCGGTATGTTGGGGCATATCCTGGTGATGGAAATAGCCCTTGAAGATTCTTCTATGTTATCTTTCCCTTTGGTGCCGACACGTTTTTCATTCCTGTTCGATATAACATTATTTTTTTCCCTCCTTTGCTTATAATATCTTTTCGTAACTTCTCATCTGCACTCTTCCTTCCGGCTCTGTGCCGGGTTTCCAGTTCACATCACTCAGTCCCGTACTATGGAGTCCATGTCATTCACCTACCAGCGTTCCTCTACTTCCGTCAGCATTGGCACTAAGCCCTCCCGTGCTCGCTTGCTTTTCAACTCTGATTCTGATACGGACTCAGAGGAGGAACCAAAACCCTGTGCACGAACCCCTACAGATCCCGATAGCGATGACAACGAAGGTGACATCGCTCTGCAACTGTGTGCTGCTCTCTGTGTGTGTGGGTCCAGGTGGCCCTTGTCTAACACTCAAGTCTCTAACTGGGATCGGCATGGCATGAATACTGACCGCATGCGTTCTGTACTGGCAACCATCTACTGCCAAGAACCTGTTTGATTGTTTCGAGAAAAAAAATCCAAGCATCTCTGAATGTATATTTAAATTTATGGAGCGGATTTCCGTAGTATGTGACCTCACTAGGAAAAGGGGTTGTCCGGTTTCCAATATCGGTAACCCATTCTGCGATTCCCGGTACCCCTCGGTGATCAGCTGCGTGACGAGAACGCAGTGCTGGTACAGGTGTCAGATCCCCGCCCTGAGAGGACCAAATATATTGTAAACTGAAGGGAAATGGTTATTTATTTTATTTTTTACATTTTTAACTTCCCCTGGTAGGAAATGTTCACTATTCTTGCTCTTTTTGTCCCCTGGTACTCCAGTAACGGTTTTCTCCCCTCTCCTTGTTCAGTACACTCGCATGCTCCGCTGAGCATGCATGTCTATGGGGTGGGAGTTCAGAGGGAGAGAGAGCTGTCAGCCAAAAGTGTGCGAATGTGCATGAGGCCTTAGACCCGAGTTTGACTCACGCGCAACCAGGATAAATCTGCATAATTAATAGGTTGCCATGGTATGAAGGCTGCAGAAGAGCCTGTGGAGGTCCCTGCAAAAAAATAGGAAATCTCCTCCTAAAATGTCACTATAGAGCAAAGATCAGCAATCTCCGGCATCCCAGCTGTGGTACAACTATGACTCCCAGCATGGCTTTTGTCAGGACTCCTATAGAAGTGAATGGAGCATGTTGGGAGTTGTCGCTTCACCACAGCTGAAGGTTGCTGACCCCTGCTATAGAGCTTTGTTCACACTGTGCAGTTTTCTTTTTTTTTTTCTACTGCAGGTAAAATGTCTTTTGCATGATACCCATTCACATGAATGGACAGTGCCGTGTAATGCAAGGTGGGGATGGGTCCCCCGTAGCAGAAGCCACCATTCCTGTGGCTCTCTGCTCTGGCTATTAGAGAGGAGCCCCTTCTTATGGCCATAAACCCCAATAGTTCGTGCTGACAGAGCTACCTTATAATACACATACCTGTGTACTACCATTAGGTGGGCAATAGATTGTCAGCCCCTCCACTAGTCTGCTTCCCACTGTGATGGTTATGGTCGTCTGGTCCACGCTGTCAACATTTCCAGCTTTTTATTGTCAGCCAATGCTCCATGACGCGTATTAAAGGGAACCTGTGAGCATGAAAATGTAGTGCATTCTGCAGGCAGCATGCCTTTATAGAGCAGGAGGAGCTGAGCAGATTGATATATGGTTTTGTGGGAAAAGATTCAGTATAACTTGTAATTTATACATTTATATCTCTGCTCATTCTGAGCTTTGAAGTCCAGGAGGCGGTCCTATCAGTGATTGGCAGCTATCTCTGTATGCACAGTCATAGAGGGCGGGCTTTGAAGTCCAGGAGGTGGTCCTATCAGTGATTGACAGCTATCTCTATGCACAGTCATAGAGGGCAGGCTGTCAATCACTGATAGGATCGCCTCCTGGACTACAAAGCCCCCCCTTCTATTACTGTGCATACAGGGAGAACTGTCAATCACTGGTAGGACCGCCTCCTGGACTTCAAAGCCCGCCCTCTATGACTGTGCATACAGAGAGAGCTGTCAATCACTGGTAGGACCGCCTCCTGGACTTCAAAGCCCAGAATGAGCAGAGATATAAATGTATAAATTACAAAGTTATACTGAATCTTTTCCTATAAAAAATATATATTAATCTGCTCAGCTCCTCCTGCTGCTTATGGGTTACATTGCATTTTCATGCTCACAGGTTCCCTTTAAGCTCACCCCCAGCATATTCTGTCTCTCCACAGCCCTTACACCATTCACAACCCTCAGACATGCAGGTCATGGCAATTTTTTTTATTTATTTATTTTTTTTAAATAATAATTCCCATAGAACATGACTTCACCCGGGGTTTCTTGTGCTGAGCCTGCAGCTTTACAGCCGGCCCAGGGTTCTGACCCAGTGCTCACTCATTATACCGCCTGCCCGTAGATGCAGATTCACAGGTATGGTATATAAGAATATTGCACATCCACTTGTATGGTGGGCTGTACACACAATACACAGGATATGCGTTCACCAAGTCTCCGGATCAGAGGCAGCGTACACAATGTCGGAGACAACTCAGAAATGTCACATAGGTGACAGTCAGTATCCGGATTTTCAGGCCTATATGTTTAGGTTGTTCTGACAAATCCTGTTTGCCGTCTTAAAGGGCTTTCCCGGATTTAAATATTGATGGCCTATCCTCGGGTCATCAATATCTGTAGAGGTCCAACTCCCGGCACCCCCACTGATCAGCTGTTTGAATGGGCTGCAGCACTTCAGTGAGTTCCACAGCCCCTTCCTAGACCAGTGACCTCACGTTCATCAGTGACATAGGCCGAGGCTGCAATACCAAGCACAGCCACTATACAATGGACGGTGCTGTGCTTGGTAGGCTATAAGGAGGCCGCAGCGTTCACTGGAGCTAAGCAACCTCTGTAAACAGCTGAGTCAGACCCCAACTGATCAGATATTGTTGACATCCAGAGGGTAGGTTCGATGTTGAACTCCTGGAAAACCCCTTTTAGGGTTCATTCACACCTCTGTAGAATGTGTCCGCACCCGTTCCGCAATTCTGTGGAACGGCCGCAGACCAATTCATTCTCTATGGGGGAGGAATGGATGCGGACAGCACACGGTGTGCTTTCTGCATTTCTGGAGCGCGCTCCCCCAAACTTCTGGTCCGTGGCTTCGGAAAAAAATAGAACATGTCCTATTCTTGTCCTCTGCTGCGGACAAGAATAGGCAGTTCTATGGGGGTGTCGGCCGGGTGTATTGCTGATCCGCAATTTGTGGATCCACAATGCACAACGGGCGTGTGAATGGACCCTAAGTCAGTAAGACGCAGGAGGGTGAGCAGAGATTTTACGGTTACATTAACTATAGGGCTTGACTAGTATTAAAGGGGTTATCCAAAGTCTAAAACATGCCCCCAATGCCTGTGTCCCTCATCTAGATTGTACCTACCCCGCTCCCCAGCACCTGCATAGCTACTGATCCCTGCTCGCCAGCCACTGCATCTCTCCATCACTCGGATCAAAACATACGGGGGGCTGCGACGGGGACGAGCCTCCCCCGGGTTCTTTCAGATCCTGTGTATTTTGTCTACAGCACCATAGCCCCATTGACATTCAGTACATGAAGCTGCCCAGTATAGAAACCAGTTCTGAGCAGGTGGAATAATGGGAGAGCGCTGTCTACGGGACCGGGCCACAGACTCACTATAAGACTGCTTTGCCTTGAATGCTTGTAGCTTGGATCATTGCTGCTCGGACGCATCTGGGTCGTAAATCTGTTTTATTACTGTTTGACGGAACGAACGCTCATTGGCTAATGTGCCGCCTTCTCGTCCCAGCAGAATCCAGACTGGAAGGATGGTTGTCACTTCCTGTGCGAAATACAAAGAAGTTTGGCTGGATTAAAAAGGCGAGTATATCAGCCGCACAGGTCAGGGAATGGGATGCCGGAGAGTATTAAAGGGGATGTCCAAGATTAGAAAAAAAACACGTCTGCTTTCTTATAATAAAAAAACAGCACCTATCCTGTGTTCAGGCCGTGTGTGGTATTGCAGCACAGCCCTATTCATATCTATAGAGTTGACCTGCAATACAAGACACATCCCGTACAGAAATGCAGTGCTGCTTTTCTCATGCTGTACGGCCAGAGTTGGATCTAATGACCTATGCTTGGCTACATTGTGCAGTATGCTGCCTTCTTTCTTTACTTATTTTTGCTTTTTCTCCTCCAGTACGTGGTGGTTAGCAGCAAGAAAATTCTGTTTTATGACAGTGAGCAGGATAAAGAGCTGTCCAATCCGTACATGGTGTTGGATATAGAGTAAGTATTTCTAATCCCTGCTCTTTAATGTCAACTGTTTTCAGAAAGTGGCTTTTTTTTTTTATATCCCGGTTTTGTAAATAACATAATTCGGTATTTACATTGTGAATATTATGGGTAGAATCGTAAGGAATATTGCAGTTTTCATATTGGCCTTTAGGTGTCAGCGCTGCAGGTGTATGCTCCAGTATGCCATCTCACTTTACTGCATACAGTGAAACTATACGAGTAATGTTAGTACTGGTAATTGGATGTAGAGTAAGTATTTCTAATCGCTATATTGGACACAGAGTATTGGATATTAAGGGGGTCATTATCCAGAAATACAACTATATTAGGGTCCATTCACACGTCCGTGTGTGTTTTGCGGATCCGCAAAACACGGACATCGGCGATGTGTGTTCCGCAATTTGCGGACCGCACATCGCCGGCACTCTCATAGAAAATGACTTTTCTTGTCTGCAATTGCGGACAAGAATAGGACATGTTCTATTTTTTACGGGAACGCGATTGCGGACCCGGGTGGGACATCGTCTGTCCCCATTGAAACTAATGGGTCCGCAATTCCGTTCTGCAAAATGCAGAACAGAATTGCGGACGTGTGAATGGACCCTTAGGCGTATTTCTGGCGCAGATTGTAGCACAAAATTTAATTGTGCCACAAACTGCAACTTTTTCCCGCTCACGCCAGGTCTAAAAAAGTGGGCGTGGCGTGAGCATGGAAGGGGATGGGCCACCAGGCCGTCTCAGTCATCATTTTCTACGCCTGTTTTAGGCATAGAAAATTGCCTAAATGTAAGACGGCAAGGGAGCCGTCTTACATGTAGACTGGCGCTGGATGCGCCAAAGTTATGGAGAGGCCTGCACCTCTTCATAACTTCGGCTGAACCACCGCCAGCTATAGGGGTTATTAAGACCGGCGTCTAAAACAACGGTATTTAATAAATGACCCCCTAAACATTTCTAATCACTATTTTGGATATAGAGTATTTATTTCTAATCACTATTGGATATAGGGTAGGTATTTCTAATCACTGTTCTTCAATTGAAACTATTTTCAGAAAGTGGCTTTTTTAAATCCCAGTTTTGTGAAAAACATTATAATTTGGGATTTAAATTGTGATTATTTATGTAAAAGTAAGGAAAGACTTTGGAAGAATAGTAAAGAATATTGCAGTTTTCATATTGGCCTTTAGGTGTCAGTGCTGCAGGTGTATGCCCAGTACGCCATCTCACTTTACTGCATACAGTGAAACTATCCAAGTAATGTTAGTGCTGATATTTGGATGTAGAGTAGGCATTTCTAATTACTACATTGGATGTAGAGTAAGTATTGGATATTCAATAAGTATTTCTAATCTCTGCTTTTAAATGGACACACTCTTCCGGTAGCGGCTTCTTTTTTATACCCCAGTTTTGTGAAAAACATTGTAATTTGGCATTTCCTTTGTGATTATTTATGTAAAAGTTAGGAAAGACCTGGTTAGAATATTGCAGTTTTCATACTGGCCTTTAGGTGTCAGCGCTGCAGGTGTACACTCCAGTAAGCAATCTCACTTTACTGCATACAGTGAATCTATCCAAATAATGTTAGTACTGATGATGTTGTTTGATTTCCTTCACAGTAAACTATTCCACGTGCGGCAGGTAACTCAGACGGATGTGTATCGGGCGGATGCTAAGGAGATTCCACGGATCTTCCAGGCAAGTAAAGCATGGATAGGTCCTTCTTCACAGTTTAAGGGTCCATTCACACGTCCGCATTCAGTGTCCGCACCTGTTCCGCAACTATGTAGGACGGGTGCGGATCCATTCATTCTGAATGGGGATGGAATGGATGCAGAGAGCACACTGTATGCTCTCCGCACCTGCATTTCCTGAGCGCGCTGCCGAATTTCCGGTCCGCGGCTCCGGAAAAGAATAGAGCATGTCCTATTCTTGTCCGCAGCTGCGGACAAGAAAAGGCTGTTCTATGGGGGTGCCGGCCGGGTGTGTTGCGGATCCACAACACACCACAGACGTGTGAATGGACCCTTATGCTGTAAATGTTCAGGAATATATATAAAACCTATTTCAAATGGATTAGATATGCCATCAAATTGAGGTTTGTGGGTTGAGCCCTAGAGATCTAAAAATGTCAGTTGTGTCCCTGACCGTCTTCTCTCTGTTCACACTTTCTGGTTTGTATTCATTTCCTTTTATTTAATTTTTTTACCCCATAGATTTTATATGACAATGAAGGAGAAAGCAAGAAAGAGCAGGAATTCCCAATCGATCCTGTGGAGAAATCGAACTATATCTGTCACAAAGGACATGAGTTCATTCCCACGTTATACCATTTCCCAACAAGCTGTGATGCCTGCATGAAGCCCCTGTGGCACATGTTCAAACCCCCTGCTGCCTTAGAGTGCCGGCGCTGCCATATCAAGTGCCACAGGGACCATTTGGATAAGAAAGAGGACATGATAGCACCTTGCAAAGGTACGTGCAATATGGTGTCTCTACAGGTAGGGCTGGAAATGAATATTGGGGTCATTTTAAGACGGCATTTTGACAGGGTTCTATCTAGGCTTAGGGAGGGGTGAGATGAAATCCAAAAAGGAGAACTCAAAGGGATTGTCCAGGCTTTTACCATTGATGACCTATCCTCAGGAGATGGGTTATCCCAAAATTAATGCAAAAAAAAAAAATTTCAGACAGTGGGGTGGGTTCTTCTACTGCAGCTCTCTCCCTGTAACTGTCACTTCTAACAGTAGATATTTCTGGTGGCAGTTGAAGAATAGAACTGGGCATGTGCGACCACCTTAGCTAGGTGGACAGAGATATTAGGAAAAGAGCAAACAGCAGATGGCGCTATACAGTTACATTACATTGAATAACTCTGTGGCTTTAGTACATTTTTAATTACATGCAACTACAAAAGTTTTCAGATTCAGACACTGGTTTGGAAAATGTAGAATATTTTTCAGAAGATAACCTTTTTGATTAAGCCCACCTTGGTATTCTTTCTTCTCTCACAGTAAACTACGATATTTCTACGGCTAAGAATCTACTTTTATTAGCGAACTCCATGGAGGAGCAGCAGAAGTGGGTGAGTCGGCTGGCCAAAAAAATTCCCAAAAAGACGCCAGCTCCTGATCCCTTTGCCCGTTCCTCTCCAAGAACTTCCATGAAGGTACAGCCAAACACGTCTATGAGGCGGCCTAGTCGACAACTTCCTCCAAACAAACCCAGGTAATAAAAACTGAACGACTGTTACCGTATATGACATATTTAATACTGTGAGGGCGCGTTAGTTGGTTTACCCGCAGTTTTTTTTGAAGTACCCCGAATACCAAATCCTGATGTCACATTGAATTATGCCAAATAACAAATCCAGCTTTGCTACATCTGCACGTTAAAGGATAACTGTCATATTTTTTTTGTTGCTAAAGTATAGGGAAAGTCATATGTAACATTTTTGCAATAGACGTTATTTAGCCAAAATGTTTATTTTTGGTAGAAAACTGGGGCTGAAATGTCCCTTAGCAGCGCTCTCTGAAATGAGCGTTGCTATGGCCATCCGTCTCCTATTAGAAAATGAGAGACCGGCTGTGCAGGCGCTGTGCTTCTGCTTCCCATGCTCCCTGGTGGGCACAGGAGTCTTAGGAGTTAACATCACATTTATATTCCCCCTTTCTATGCAATCTAATGCTCCGGTACATTCACTGACCTGCGATCCCTGTGATGATAACTCGTGAAGCAGCCACCGGAAGTAGAAGCACTGTGCGCAGTGAGCCGGCGGCTGCTTCACGAGTTATTATCACAGGGATCGCAGGTCAGTGAATGTACCGGAGCATTAGATTGCATAGAAAGGGGGAATATAAATGTGATTTTACCTCCTAAGACTCCTGTGCCCACCAGGGGAGCAGCGCAGGCAGAAGCACAGCGCCTGCACAGCCCATCTTCCCTTTTCTAATAGGAGACGGATGGCCCTTGGCAACGCTCATTTCAGAGAGCGCTGCTAAGGGCCATTGCAGTTTTTCTACCAAAAATAAACATTTTTGGCTAAATAAAGTCTATTGCAAAAATGTTACCTATCACTTGCCCTACACTTTAGCAAAAAAAAAATAAAAAATATCACAGTTATCCTTTAAATATTCTATATGTGCCCTATTTATGGTCTACATCTATAGATGGTTTCTTATTAGTGGGCACAAGGTTAGATGCACAGCATAGGTGGGCACACAGCAATGCTGTATGCATGAACCCTGTAGGGACTCAAGGTGCTGTTGTATGAAACTGTTGTACCTTCACTTCGTGCAGGGAATGCCACCACAATGAGATGAAACAAGCCACAGGGGTGTGGAGGGGCAGTATAGGCCCATAGACATCTATACCACACAGATCTGTAATGTGGAAGTGCGCGTGAGGTCTAGGGGTTTGTCACCACTGTTAGATGGTGTCCCACCATGAAATATTGTATGGATCATAATAAATAAAGCATTTTCACCATTGAAAGAAAACCATCCAGAGAAGTTATGACGTTTACTTACATAGTATGACGCCACCTGGTGGTTAAAGTGTATAGCACTGTGTACATGCACTGTAATAGCTGAGGACAGGTGGGCACGTGTGCTAAGTCAATCTCCTGACAGCAAGGTCTGTGAATAGATAATAGAAATCTGCCCTCTTGTCCGGAGAAGAACAGAATCTCTGCAGTAGCATGACCGTATAGCTGAGAAGACTCCTTTAGACAAGTCAGAACTCTCTGTATTGTCTGCTGCCTTAGGGAGAAGGAGACTGATTCTGCCCAGACACATCGAAGCAAAATATGGTGAAAATGTAGTTTTATGCTAGAAACACTACATATTACTTACATATTACTACATAAGGGCATCTGTCAGCAGATTTGTCCCTATGACACTGGCTGACCTGTTATATGTACCCTTGGCAGCTGAAGGCATCTGTGTTGGTCCCGTGTTGATATGTGCCCGCATTGCTGAGAAAAATGATGTTCA
Source organism: Bufotes viridis (assembly GCA_033119425.1). Lineage (NCBI taxonomy): Eukaryota > Metazoa > Chordata > Amphibia > Anura > Bufonidae > Bufotes > Bufotes viridis. The sequence continues at coordinate 16,370 of JAKVIS010001606.1, forward strand.
ATACATGCAAATGAGCCTCTAGGAGCAATGGGGGCGTTACCATTACACCTAGAGGCTCTGATCTCTCTGCAACTGCCGCGCCCTCTGGGCTTTGATTGACAGGGCCAGGTGTGATCACATTTACACTGCCTGGTGCAGTCAAAGTGCAGAGGGCGCGGCAGTTCCAGAGAGAGCAGAGCCTCTAGGTGTAATGGTAACGCCCCCATTGCTCCTAGAGGCTCATTTGTATATAATAAAACATAATTTTTCTCAGTAATGCGGACACATATAAACATGGGACCAACACGGATGCCTTCAGCTGCCAAGCGCACATGTAACAGGTCAGCCAGTGTCCTAGGTACAAACCTGCTGACAGATGCCCTTTAAAAGAGCTATTAGCTGTTGGTATGAAGATGATTCATGGGAGGGATAGCATCTTAAAGGTCTTGAGCCTATCTTGACTAACCCGGGCATGGACCTTAGAAATAGATTGCCTGGTTATATGCCCATCATGCCATATTTTCTGCTTCACCATCCTCCCCAGCAGCAAACTGGTTAAATGCGATAACTTTTTTTCTGGTTTCCTTTCCATCCCGTCCATCTTGTTACTAATTTTGTTTCTAGCCCTGGTCCTGCCCTCCGAATCATTCTCCATTGACTTTACTTTTACCTTTTTCAAATGCTACAGTAAGTAAGAGTCGGATGTGCTACCCGCTCTGTTCTGCATCACTCTGCAGTAACGCTCACTAACTTGCTAGACCGCAAAACGGATACGGTTGTGTGGAGGAGGCCTAATGTGTATGGGGCCCCCGACAGCAGATGTATACAGAAAGAAGGATCAGACCTGTTGGGTTTCAACATGCCTGCTCCTTTTGTTGTAGGTGAGCAGCTGCCGCCAGAGGTGTCTAGCAGCACCTTACTCTCATTAAGAGCACATGCATTCTCGGCCAAACCTGTGTATGGGGAGTTAGGTGATACCTGTCAGCCAGAAGCTATTATTTCATGTAGATGGTTAACGGAGATCCTTACCCGTGCTGAACCACATGCAGAAGAGAGGTCGTAGGCCTGCCATATGATAACAAAGGGAGCGGGAACAAGCAGTACCGGGCTCTCTCCAGGGGCCCCAGCCGCATGTTCTACCTCTATACGATGCACGCCCTTGGTTCAAAGATGAGCATACTGATTAAAGGGGTCGTCTCACTTTAGCAAATAACATTTATCATGTACAAAAAGTGAATACAAGGCACTTACTAATGTATTGTGATTCTCCATGTTGCCTCCTTTGCTGGCTAGACTCATTTTTCCATCACATATACACTGCTCGTATCCATGGTTATGACCACCCCGCAATCCAGCATCGGTGGTCGTGCTTGCACACTATAGGAAAAAGCACCAGCCTATGTGCACTCCTATCGTCCCGACCACCAGAGAGGCTGGTGCTTTTACCTATAGTGTCCAAGCACGACCACTGATACTGGATTGCAGGGTGGTCGTAACAATGGAAGCGAGCAGTGTATAATGTGATGAAAAAATGAATCCAGTCGGCAAAGGAAGCAAAATGGACAATCACAATACATTAGTAAGTGTCTTGTGTTAACTTTATTTATCTGATAAATGGCACTTGCTGAAGTGAGACGACCCCTTTAAAGGGGCTGTCTAACTTCAGCAAAAGGCATTTATCATGTAGAGAAAGTAATACAAGGCACTTACTAATGTATTGTGATTGTCCATATTGCCTCCTTTGCTGGCTAGAGTAATTTTTCCATCACATTATACACGGCTCATGTTCATGGTTATGACCACCCTGAAATCCATCAGCGGTGGTCGTGCTTGTACACTATAGGAAAAAGTGCCGGTCTATGCACGCTGGTCCTGTCCACCAGAGAGGCCAGAGCTTTTTCCTATATTGTGCAAGCACGACCACCGCTGATGGATTGCAGGGTGGTCTGTAACCATGGAAACAAGCAGTGTATAATGTGATGGAAAAATTACTCTAGTCAGCATAGGAGGCAATATGGACAATCACAATACATTAGTAAGTGCCTTGTATTCACTTTCTCTACATGATAAATGCTGAAGTGACACAACCCTTTAGGTCTCCTGAGAGAGTGCACTGGAGAACACAGAGGGTTTCTTCCTAAGCCTTTCTCTTAAACCTCAACGCTCCTGTTGCAGACTGCTTGACCTGGCGTTTAACGACTGGCACTGGTCTCTGGATGACGTAGAGGATGATGGGGATGATGTTTTTGATTTCTGAAGCGGTAACCTTGGGTAATTGGCCTTGGAACTCATTGGAATGCCTGTTTGATACAGACCGTGTTATTTTCCTGCCTGCGTTTGCTGTGTGCATCCCCGGTGAAGGCGTGCTCCTCAGGATAGCTTGCTAGGGAGAACATCAGCTAGGTCTACAGAGTACAAACCAGCAAGCTATTATACCAAACTAATTTTAGTGACCATGCAGATCCGCTGAGAGCATCCTACTCTCCACACCTGATGATGTCATCGGTTTCCAGTCATTATATTGGCAATTGATATTGCTCTGCAACCCAAAATTGGAAGATTATAACTGGCAACTGGCACGTTCCTAGGAAATAAAGGAGCTCTGCAGTCCATGTATAGTGGAGACCTGAATCCTCCTGATCTATGAGTCTGCCACCTGCTGACTGATCATTATCTGATTCCTGGGGATTCGACTCCAGACACCCTCGCCGATCAGATGTTTCCGGTGAGTGCGGCAGCCCTTTTCCTAGGCCCATTCATCGGTCACGTGGCCTGCGTGCTGCTCTCTCATTCAAGTAAATGGGCCTGGGCTGCAATACCAAGCACAGCCACTATACATTGTGCGGCGCTGTACTTGATAACCATGGCGCTGATTGACGGGTGTGCTGGTAGTCAGACCCCCACAGATTGTCCTGAGGATAGGACATCAGTGTTGAATTCCCATGAAACCCCTTTAAGAAAAGTTAGATTTATTTTGCTGTGTTTTGTATCTACATCCTCCTTGAGCATAGCTGCATGTATAAAGATAGCATGAAGAGTCATCTAAAACAATTATATTTTGCCCCTTACGCCTTTCATGATCGCCATTTGGCGGATTAGCAGACGTGCTTGGGTTGACAGGTGGCTGCCTGTGTATTACATGGTTTGCTGTGGGATTTTTGCCTTTTTCGTGTGGTATTTTTGGTGTGTTTTGCAGTGTTTTTGTCAGAATTTACTGCTGCCCATGCTGAACCCCTGAGGCAGAATTGTCTTATGTAGGAGTTTAAATGTTAATGACCTACCCTCAGGATAGGTCATCAGTATCAGATAGGTGGGGGTCGGACTCCTGGCACCCCCACCGATCGCTAGTCGGAAGGGTTTTAATTACATATCTATATATATATATATATATATATATATACACCATGCTGAATAGGTCTGCCCCAAGAGGAAGAAAACGCTTTCCAGTGCCACCTCTAAACTAATGAGGAGCAAAAACCCATACACTGTGCTGATCCCATAGTCATGCTTCATAAAGAGTCAGACATACACACTACCTGTAGGTGGCACTAGAGAAGCAGTTTTCCTCTTCTGGTGGAGCGCTATTTTGCATACGTTTCTCATGGGGCATTGCCCTAAATACTTCCTACTAGCTGAATGTCTGCAAGACCATTCCTATAGGCTTGCAAGGCTGTACATGGGGTGAAACTAAAAGGGTTTTCCGAGATTTTTTTTTTTTTTTACTGATGAGCTATCATCTGTTTCACAAGGCACCCACGCCTGCAGTAGCACCGCTACCTTCTTGCGGATTTTTCTTGGCCATGTGGCATCACATTCATCGGTCATATGGCCTAGCCCAGGCATCAGCAACCTTCGGCTCCCAGTTGTTGTAAAACTACAATTCCCAGCATGCTCCATTCATTTCTATGTAAGTTCTTAGAAGAGCAGAGCAACTATGCATGCTGGGAGTTGTAGTTTCACAAAAGCTGGGAGCCAAAGGTTGCCTACCCCTGGCCTAGGCGCAGCTCAGACTCATTGAAGTGAAATGTACTGAGCTGCGATACCAAGCACGGCCACTATCAAATGGATGGCGCTGTACTGGTGCCTTCTCAAACAGCTGATCAGCGGAAGTCCCTGGTGACCAGAGACCGATCAGGTACTGATAGCTCATCAGTATAAAAGTCTCAGAAAACCCCTTTAAAGAGGACCCTTCACCGCTCCTGACATGCCTGTTTGCACTCCCCAAGTAATAACAATTCTGGAGCATCTGCTCTTATGGCTCTATGTTGTGCCATTCCTGTATTATTTCTACTAAGTTATGAATGAATTGCTAGCAGTCTGCAGTAAGGGTACAGAGGGTGGTAACCAGTTGGGGGTGTGTACCTGAACAGACTCACTCTATCCAATCAGTGCTGCCATTGTCAGAGTCTGTTCAGGTACACACCCCCAACTGGTTACCACCCTCTGTACCCTTACTGCAGACTGCTAGCAATTCATTCATAACTTCTAGTAGAAATAATAGAGGAATGGCACAACATGGAAACGTAAGAATAGATGTTACAGAATTGTTATTACATGGGGAATGCATGAAGCTACTAAAACCAACATGTCAGGAGCGGTGACAGGTCCTCTTTAACTATGGCGACTTGAAGCATAGAACGCGGTTTAACCTTGCTAGTGTGAACTGATCAGTAATATTGTTCCTGCCTTTCCCATTTCAGTGCATGGACGCCATTCTTGTCATTTGTGCCTCTAATTATCTTCCTCTTGTCTTTCAGTTAACTGCCTTCTGTGAATGCAGTGCCCATTTTAAGATGATTTCTTCCATTAAATGACAACAATAAGACTGATTGCAAAATAAGGTGTCCAAAATATAAAAAAGGAGAAAAAAAAACTATATTTTTTCCAAAAAGACTGTGCATATATATATCAGAGGTTTACAAAAAAAAAAATTCTTGCTGCAATGTAGAAAGAGAGAAAAGAAATAATGTTGTTTCTGACGAGTGGCTCAGGGTGGTCAGAAGTCACTGTGATTTACGTAGACCCCTAACCCGGGATTAATACCCAGGTTACACTCCTGATACTTCGCAAGCGAAACTTTCCGAGGACGGCTTTTACCCCTGCTCGAAACTCAAAAGCTTCAAAGCGAGGACGTGAACGGTGGGGAAAACGAGTGCTGGTTCCACAAGCTTTTTACACTACACCCCAGAGGAGCGCCGGCCCCACAGCTGACGGCGTCCACACAGCGGTTTTGGTGCTCTGTATCGCTCCGAATGAGTTCCTCGACGAGAGAAGAAGACAGACCGTGTATATATTTGTATTGTACTGTACCGCCAGAGGCTTTGTGAGAACGCCACCCTTTATTTTTGTACTCCTTGACCAATACCTGCGGTTGTGACTATGCACATGTACAAAGCCATAGTGTTATCCCTCTGTCCGACTCATATGGAGGGATTACCGAGGGGGGGGGGGGTTGAAATAAATTGCATGCAAGCGCTGAGTACATTCAGTCTCGGAACCTGCGAATATCTTCTTCCAAAAATATCTGGATGCCTTAATAAAAAAAAAAATGACCATCCCGCCACCGAGCTCCGGTCCTTTTGGCTGCAAATTCAGCTTCTATAGTGCTTAGGGGGCTGATGTGAAGCACTAATTTAATGTTTTTTTTGTGTTGTTTTTTTTTTGGTTTTTTTATGGGGGGCAGCCTCCTTTTGAATGTGTTTGGAAAGTTCGAGAAATATAATATGATTAACCTCTCCCCTTCATCAACCCTCAGTATTAGTAGTCACCAAAGCAAAAAATAAAATAAATTCTGTACGTTAAGCAGCCATTTTGTGGGCGGGGTTTGTATTTCTGTAAATGCAGCTCGTTAACGCCTAGCCCCAACTATGAGTTAACGCCATACGGATAGTTTCTATAGTATTACACTCATTTGCTTTATTTCAGGGTCTTCTGAAGGGTGTGTTAGTTCTGGTTGCCTAGCAACCGCTTGTCTTCCTGTGTGGGTGACCACTGTTTTAGTTGTATCTGTCTCTCCAGTCAGCTGACTCCCGGTCATGATGAGGGAGGGGAAAAGGTGCAGAAACAAGAAATATTGTAAGATATATGCGGTGTCCCGGCAGGGGGTAGACCTTATGTAGCATATGTACATACGTTGTAATTTGCAAGGACATAATTGGGTCCCGTTGACTGAACGGTTGCCTGTTTTTGGTGCCTTAGAGATGTTGCCATTTCCAGGGCTGCTTCGTCATGAATACTACTATAACCCCCAACATGGCTGCCTCTATGGTGCCCCCTCCTGGAAGAAAAGGATATCCAATAAGTGCTATGTTTTTTTCTTTTTTTTTTTTTTCTTTTTTGCTTGCCTTGGTTTGTGTTCTGTTCTACTTATGTTTTTATTTCTGAAGAGAAAGACAGGTCTACGATTGAATAAATGTATTTTTTAAGTGTTCCTATCACACCCACACACGCACATAAAACATGGGCTGTCACGAGTAGAGACGAGCAAATCTCATGTTATGAAATTCGTTCACGCTTCGTTCGGTGGTAAAGGCAGAATTGCGTTATGGAATCCGTTACCACGGACCTTAACGCAATTCTGTGACGGAATGAGAGGACTCCCCTGCATAACGGAAACGGGACGAATCCGTTTTGCAGCCGATAGACTTCTATTATGACGGAATGAAGGCATTCCGTCATAGAATTGCGTGATGGTCCGTGGTTATGGAATCCATAACGCAATTCCGCTTTTACCACCAAACAAAGCGTGAACGAATTTCAAAATATGAAATTCGCTCATCTCTGGTCACGAGCTTCAGTCATACTGTAGATGTATTTTAATATTTCAGGAACTGTTCTCTAGCACCTAGCTCTAGGTTATTGAATACATTTCGTATCGGAGCATTTGAAGAATGTTTAGCTGGGATGTAAAAAAAAAATGAAAAAAAAATATGAAAGAAATAAGGACCTCGGAGGTGCTTATTGGAATTATTTTTACATGGTCTTATTAAGAAAAAAAAAGTATATATATAAATATAATTTATGTGGGCTCGTTCATGCTGTACACCTAAATATCTCTTGAAGTGCATGTTTTATACAGAAAGCAGTATGATAAAATGTTAACCATATTGACAATAAAATATAACATGTAGCCTTCAGTGCCTCCTGTCTCTTATAATGTGCCCTGAGCTGTCACACAGTGCGGTATGTCTCTTATAATGCACTCTGAGCTGTCACTCAGTGCCTCTTGTCTATTATAATGTGCCCTGAGCAGTCACGCAGTGCCTCGTGTCTCTTATAATGCACTCTGAGCTGTTACTCAGTGCCTTGTGTCTCTTATAATGCACTCTGAGCTGTCACTCTGTTCCTCGTGTCTCTTATAATGTGCCCTGAGCTGTCTCACAGTGCCTCATGTCTCTTATAATGCACTCTGAGCTGTCACTCTGTTCCTCGTGTCTCTTATAATGTGCTCTGAGTTGTCACGCAGTGTGGTATGTCTCTTATAATGCACTCTGAGCTGTCACTCTGTTCCTCGTGTCTCTTATAATGTGCTCTGAGCTGTCACGCAGTGTGGTATGTCTCTTATAATGCACTCTGAGCTGTCACTCTGTTCCTCGTGTCTCTTATAATGCACTCTGAGTTGTCACGCAGTGCCTCGTGTCTCTTATAATGTGCTCTGAGCTGTCACTCAGTGCCTTGTGTCTCTTATAATGTGCCCTGAGCTGTCACTCAGTGCCTTGTGTCTCTTATAATGTGCTCTGAGCTGTCACGCAGTGCCTTGTGTCTCTTATAATGTGCTCTAAGCTGTCACACAGTGTGGTATGTCTCTTATAATGTGCTCTGGGCTGGCATGCAGGTCCTTATGTCTTTTATAATGTGCTCTGAGCTGTCACGCAGTGCCTTGTGTCTCTTATAATGTGCTCTAAGCTGTCTCACAGTGTGGTATGTCTCTTATAATGTGCTCTGAGCTGTCATGCAGGTCCTTATGTCTCTTATAATGTGCTCTTAAGCTGTCACACAGTAAAGGATGTCTCTTATAATGTGCTCTGGGCTGTCATGCAGGTCCTTATGTCTCTTATAATGTGCTCTTAAGCTGTCTCACAGTAAAGTATGTCTCTTATAATGTGCTTTAAGCTGTCTCACAGTGCGGTATGTCTCTTATAATGTGCTCTGGGCTGTCATGCAGGTACTTATGTCTCCTATAATGTGCTCTAAGCTATCACACAGTGAGGTATGTCTCTTATAATGTGCTCTGAGCTGTCACTTTGTTCCTCGTGTCTCTTATAATGTGCTCTGAGCTGTCACACAGTGTGGTATGTCTCTTATAATGCGCTTTGAGCTGTTACACAGTGCCTTATGTCTCTTATAATGTGCTCTGAGCTGTCACACAGTGCCTTGTGTCTCTTATAATGTGCTCTGAGCTGTCACACAGTGCCTTGTGTCTCTTATAATGTGCTCTGAGCTGTCGCACAGTGCCTCGTGTCTCTTATAATGTGCTCTAAGCTGTCACACAGTGCCTTGTGTCTCTTATAATGTGCTCTGAGCTGTCGCACAGTGCCTCGTGTCTCTTATAATGTGCTCTGAGCTGTCACACAGTGCCTCGTGTCTCTTATAATGTGCTCTGGACTGTCATGCAGGTCCTTATGTCTCTTATAATGTGCTCTGAGCTGTCGCACAGTGCCTCGTGTCTCTTATAATGTGCTGAGCTGTCACGCAGTTCCTAGTGTCTCTTATAATGTGCTCTTAAGCTATCACACAGTGCCTTGTGTCTCTTATAATGTGCTCTGAGCTGTCAGACAGTGTGCACGAGCCCTAAGGCCTCTTTCACACGAGCGTGTCCAGATTAGGTCCGGATGCGTTCAGTAAAAACTTGTGCGATTTCGCAGGCAAAGCCATTCAGTTTTTATCGCGCGGGTGCAATGTGTGTTGATGCGTTTTTCACGCGCGTGATAAAAAAAAACTGAAGGTTTACAAACAACATCTCTTGGCAACCATCAGTGGAAAAACGCATCGCATTTGCTTGCGGATGCAATGCATTTTTCACACAGCACCATTCAGTTCTATGGGGCCAGAGCTGGGTGAAAAACGCACAATATAGAACATGCTGCGATTTTCATGCAACGCAGAAGTGATGTGTGAAAATCACCGCTCATGTGCATAGCCCTATAGAAATTAATGGGTCAGGATTCAGTGCGGGTGCAATTCGTTAACCTCACGTATTGCACCAGCGCAGAAACTTCGCTCGTGTGAAAGGGGCCTAATAAAGTGCTTGTTTAGAGAAGACTGAAGAACAGGTAACCAGTGCACAGTCTGCACAGAGCCTAAGGATTTCTACAAAAATGTGCTCACCTCCAACCTGAATTTTCTGTTTTGACTTGAGCTAAGCGTTAATTAGAAAAGTGGAGACTGAAAACCCTTTCTTCCATCTTGATCCTAAGGCCCCCCATACACACACATTAGTGTATTGTCGGCCTACTTTCTGTGGGGAGCTTCCGACAGATGATGATGGGACTAATTAATAGTTTCGTCTGATCCTTTTGTTCTCCTGGGGGATAAGCCCTGGCAGCAGCTTTCTCCCCTCACCCCATACTCCAGGTGTTGTGAAACTACAACTCCCAGCATGCACACTTGCTCTGCTCTTTTCATAACTCCCATAGAAAAGAACAGAGTATGCTGGGAATTGTAGTTTCACAACATCTGGAGTGCTGAAGGCCGCTGACCCCTGCTATACACGTTCAGCCGAACCAAACGTGTGTGTGTGTGTGTGCGCGCACGCGCGAGAGATGTGGCATGAATGATCCAGATGCATCATGTGAACAAATAAAAACTTGCGTCTGTAAATCAGCAGGTTTTATTTCATGTAGCACACTGTTTTCTCCATTACATCCACCATTCTTCCTGAGGTTGATATATTTTCTGATTTATTAACAGTCATCTTTCCAGACCCCTCAGTGACCATAGAGAATCTGTACACGAAATCAAAAGAAGGAAATCTCATCGTGTTTTCATATGACGTGTAAGGCTACTTGTGCTTTCCCTTTCCGCTATTAGGATATCAATAGCGGGGGGAAAACCGCTTCCGCTGTGTCCCCATTCATTGTCAATTGGGACAAAACGGAACTGAACGAAATTGAGTGCACCAAAATGCATTCCATTCCGTTCGGTTGCGTCCCCATCATGGATAGAATAACGCAGCAAGCAGCGTTTTTCTGTCCGATGTGGTGTTGAGCAAGACGGATCTGTCATAACTCACACTAAGTCAATGGGAACGGATCGGTCTTCTCTGACCATAGAAAACGGATCTGCCCCCCATTGACTTTCAATGGTGTTTATGATGGATCCGCCATGGCTATAGAAGACATAATACAACCGGATCCATAACCATAGGGTGATTTGGGAAAATGTCAACTTGCCGTGGTGTGCCCCTTAAATAAGAATCCGATTATTTGTAAATTACTTATTTCTAGGTGTAATATTTGTCCAGGGTTACATAAATACGGCTGCTTCATTCCTGAAACAGTGCTACCCCGTCCATGGGTTGTGCTTGGTATTGCAGCTCCGCTCCCTTGATGGAAATGAGGCAGAGCTGCACCACAACACACCTAGTTTGAAGGATCTGTCGATGGATCCTAGCGCCGTCCACCCTGCCAGATGACCCCATGAAGGTCCTGCTTCTGATACCTGTTCTAATTGGACAATGCTGCAAGTAAACGACCAGCAACTTCTCCATGCGGGAAGTAGTCAAAGTTCCACCTGTGCCAAACTGGCACCATAGAACCTTGCGTGTACCCTGGTCAAGAACGGTCTAGAGAATTGTCGCTGCCTGTATTACATCTGCCGATCCCGTCCTGACAGAGGGTCCAATCGCCCAAACTGACAGCATCATAAGGACTGATCAGGAATTGTGGTTATAGTTCAGACACTAAAATGCACACGTTCTGAGGCCTTAGGACCACTTCACATCTCCGGTGGAGAACAGACTGCTGGATCCCCATTGACTGTAAAAGGATCCAGCCACTTTGCGGTAAAAATGCCGGGTTTGGGCTGAACAAATACCGCTCCATGCAGTGTTTTCTCTGGCCGACAGTCGGTACTTATGTCTGATCAGGACGGAGATGTGAACACATCATTCGGCCCCATTCAGACGTCCGTAGTGTATTGCGGATCCGCAACACACCGTGCCGGCACTCCCCATAGAGATGCCTATTCTTGTCCGCAGGCTGCGGAGAAGAATAGGACATGCTCTATCTTTTGCGGCCCCATTCATAGTGTGTTCTCTGCATCACGTCCTGCCCCATTCACGATAAATGGGTCCGCAGAATTGCGGAATGGATGCGGACGTGTGAATGGGGCCTAAGGGTGGCTGCACAGAGTGCAGATTTATGTGCAGGAAATCCACACCAAAAATAATAAAAATCGAGTATGCAATATGCGGGCACCGGCTGTGTGCTCCCCCCATCATGGATGAGGAACCAATCTGGAGCTGTGGTGTGGAACAGAGGCGTGGCACTACGGCGGCTTCCATGGTGTTTCTCTCCGTGCTTATAGAACTTGTTCTATTTTTTGTGGTCCGGATGGATCATGGACCCATTCACATTTCGGTCCCCAATGCACAGATAGGCCGTGTGCATGAGCCCTTATGCTGCAGTTTTTCAGTGCGGAAAAACATCACGTGATCCCCACCATGTGCAGGCACCCTGATGATCGTCTGTGGTTCTGTAAAGTATGAGTAATTCCAATCTAATGAGCTAAATCGGAAAGAATAGGAAATTTACAAGTATTTCAGGTTGGACAACCACACAGTAAGATTGAGACGCAACTGCTCTGCGGTCGAGTACTTTGCGGCTGTATGAGCCGCAGCAGGCGCTAACTGAGGATCGCACAGTTTAACCGGTCTGCATTGACCATGGCCGAGAGGCACGTGCAATCCTGCCATTAGCAATGTAGAGCGACTACTAAACAGTGTGGTTGTACCCTGACTATTCCGTATGTCTGTGGGAAAACTGGGGCAATTACCATTTGCCAAGGGATAATGACAAGAAAATTTGTGTTAATTGAATTTGTTCACAAATCAGCCTGCTGGATCGGTGAGGGGCTTGCGCCGCTGATTAAGAGACCCCCACTTCTGCCCTGATTGACAGGGCCAGACATCTTGCACCTGCACTGTTGCGGCAAGTAGCCTCCAAGAGGCTCTGCAGCTTCTATCTGTGCACGCGCAGCAACACTTTTGGGCACTGGCGCATGCACAGTCGATACCTACACTGCTCAGTTGGCAGCACAGCCTCCCCCCCCCTCTCACATAATTACTTTATACACAAGATATATGTGTAACAGAGAATAGCAACACAGGAATGTGAATAAGGATAAGGGTCCATTCACACGTCCATAAGTGTTTTGCAGATCCGCAAAAAACAGACCCCGGCAATGTGCATTCTGCAATTGGCGGCCCGCACATCGCTGACACTATAATAGAAAATGCCTTTTCTTGTCCGGACAAGAATAGGACATGTTCTATTTTTTGGGGGAATGCGGATGCGGACAGCACATTGAAAATGAATGGGTCCACAAAATTGTAGAACGGATTCGGTCCCAACTTGCGGACGTGTGAATGGACCCTAAAACTAAGCCCCCAAATCAGACAGGACACCTGGCACTGCCATGTGCATGGGCCCCGAAACAGCAGCAACGTCCCCATTGGAGTATTAGGCTACATTCACACGACCGGATACCGGCCTGTGTGTGCTCTGCAATTTGCACATGGCCGCTGCCATCATAGAAAATGCCCATTCTTTTTCTGTAATTGCGTAAAAGAATAGGACATGCTCTATAGTGTTTGCGGGGCCGCGGAACGGAAGTACACAGTGTGCTGTCCGCATATTTTGAAATGAATGGGTCAAAATTGCAAAATGGATGCGGACTCAATCAAACGGTTGTGTGAATGAGCCCTTAGACTCATGAGATGTCCGCCACGATTCTCTAGATAAATCGGAGGTAGCTACAGGCCCCATATCTGTACAACACAATGCATGATACGTCAGCAGGATACAGCCTGGACTAGGTCTGTGATGCTGAAGAGACGTAGGGAATAGCTATGCAAGCGATGCCCCTATTTACTGTAAAACTAATGGTTCCCCAAAAGTGAAGCTTTAATTCATTGACCTGTGATAAGTGGCTTGATTATAAGTAGTCCCTATACTGTAGGATGCAGTTCCTGACATGGCCCCTCAGTCCTCCTTCTTCTCGTCAGCCGGCTTCTTCCTGTATTTCAGGATGGCGAGCACCACCCAGCAGTTGAGAATGAACATCACAATGAACCGCACGAGAACTGAAAGGAGAAATCATTGCATTACTTAATGAGATGGCCGGAAAAGCAATGCATTATTAAACAGGAACGTCCGATTTTCCATTTGCAAAAATACGGATAGATCCTGGGTGCATTCTGCTATTTTTGCCGCTGCCATCAATTGCAATGGTTATTCTAATCTCCAAAAACAGACCGGAATAGGATCGGCAGTGATATTCTCCGGTCAGGCACCAAAAGATCTGGTGTGCATGAGGCTTTAGGCCCCTTTTACACGAGCGAGTTTTCCGCACGGATGCAATGCGTGCACATCACGCACTGAATCCTGACCCATTCATTACAATGGGCCTGTGTACATGAGCATTTTTTTTTTCACGCATCGGTTCTGTGTTGCGTGAAAAACGCAGCATGTTCTATATTCTGTGTTTTTCATACAGCCCTGGCCTCAGAAGTGAATGGGGCTTTAGTGAAAAACGCATTGCATCCGTAAGCAAGTTCAGGTGCGATGCATTTTTCACTGATGGTTGATAGGAGATGTTTGTAAACCTTCAGTTTTTTATCATGCGCGTGAAAAACGCATCAAAACGCATTGCACCCGTGCGGAAAAAACTGACCGAACTTGCTTGCAAAATGGTGCGAGTTTCACTGAACGCATCCGGACCTAATCCGTATCGTTCGTGTGAAAGGGGCCTTACACTGATGAGCAGTAGCAGTCTAGTGATTTCATGCTAAAACAAGACGCGTCCACCATGGCAGTCAGTGCCCATCAGTGCTGTGCCACTCTCTTTGGCCTCATGCACACGACCGTTTTTTTTATGCTGTCCGCAAAAAGGGGTTCCGTTGTTCAGTGATCCGTGTCCGTTTTTGCCTTCCGTTGTGTTTCCGAGTGTCTTCCGTTTTTTTTTAGCGGACATGACCCAAAAGATTTTACCAAAAGACAGGCTGACAATTTTTCCCAAGTGCCTGCCAAGGGATCCGCAAAAAAAACGGATGACACACGGATGGCCAGCCGCATTTTTTCACGGACCCATTGACTGAATGGGTCCGTGAACCGTTTTTCACGGACAAGAATAGGACAGGTTATATTTTTTTGACGGACTGGAATCACGGACGCGGAGGACAAACGGTGCATTTGCCAAGGTTTTCACGGACCCATTGAAAACCAATGGGTCCGCAGAAAATCACGAAAAATGGAGCAACGGACACGGAATCAAACAACGGTCGTGTGCATGAGGCCTTTACCATCCGTCTGTGACGTACCTGCAATATCTCCTGTGGTCATCACCGTTGTAAATATCCTTGCTGCAAATAAAGAATAAAGTATGAATACAGAGCATGGAAACCTGTTATAATATTCCTGCTGTATTTTTGTAACTGTGCCAGGGGTTGTCTGGTCTTTGGTAAGTATATAGGCTGCTTCCACACTAATTGTAAAAAAAAAAAAAAATTCTATGAAATTCACAAATTTTTTCAGACCCCTACACATGCAAATGTTGTCACTTTTTGCCTCCGGGATTTTTTTTTGCTGTTTTTGTATGGTTTTTCGGGGGCCATTTTTTCTTTGCAAATTGTGTGTTTGCCCACCAGTGTTTTCTTCATGGCATTTTTCCCCTATTCCTGAAATAATGCAGAGCATGCTGCTCCATTTTTGAAAAGAAAGACAAAAAAATAAAATAAATGCAAGGAGCAAAAAAAAAGAAAAACTGCTTGTGTGTCCTGAGTTTCATAATTCATACAGACGTTCAGCTTGCGTCTGGAGCTGGAGTTTATAACCACAAAAAAACTGCAAAAATGTAAAAAAATAAATGTCACCAGAAAAAAACCTACGTGTAAATCCACCTTTACAAGCATTTTT
>JAKVIS010001607.1:0-31728 GCA_033119425.1 Bufotes viridis
TTTTTTTTTTTTGCGGACGTGAAATGCGGACACGGACAGGCAACGAAAGAGGCATCCGCCTTTTTAACGGATCCATAGAAATGAATGGGAAACCATCGGATCCGCAAAAAAGGGAACTGAGGCCGCAAAAAACACTGCCATGTGCATGTAGCTTAAACCAAAGAAAAAGCAGACAGAAGCCTTCAATAAAACGCTGCAGGAGCAGTGTCCAAGTGAGCCTTTAGTTAAACAAAATAAAGACGAGGAGCCTGTGCCAATAAAATAGTAGAGAAAAAAAAAGTTCTTTTAATCCATAATGCAGTGCAAACACGTGTTTTTGAATCCCTTCTGTTAGCTGTAGAATGACTGTGCGTCACTATTGGGCTCAGTTCACACCTCGGTTATTTGGTCAGTTATCATTTATTGTCAGCCAAAAGTGGGTGCGGGTCAAACCCACAGAACAGGTTTAGATCTGTTCATGATGGCTAATCCGAGAGTAAGCTTGGCTCCTGAATTTGGCTCTTAAAAAGTGATGGTATTAACATGTTGAGCAAATCAAAGCATCCAAAGTGGAATTCGATCCGAAGTTTATGAAAAATTCAACTTGCAACGAATTCGTAGTAACAAATCGTTTTTTGCCTAAAATTGCAGCTACACGTGTTGCAAAGTGAAATCCTCATCTTGCATGTCTCCACCATTTCACTATGATCTGAGCATGGGAATAAATGTGACAAACACTAGGAAAAGTGTTGCTAAAAGCTTTAATTGTGGAATATTGGATCAGGCGACTGCAGGGACCGTGCCGGGGCTGTAGTCTGAAGCTAATGGAATCCATAGGCGAAAGTGCAGTTGGCTCTGCACCCTACACAGGGATCGATGCAATCTAATTAAACAGTGTCCTCCTTAAATAGATGAGCAATTTTATTAGGCCTTGATTCCCAATTTGGGGTGAATAACCTGTATTCTGCTGTTGGGCCTCTTTCACACGGGCGGCACGTTTGACGCCCGGATAAGAGACTGGTGCGTTGCAGGAAAATGCGCAATTTTTCCGTGTGTGTGCAAACTGTTGTAATGCGTTTTGCACGCACGTGCGAAAAATCTGCATGTTTGGTACCCAGACATGAAGCCGGACTTCATCACTGCTCATGTACACAGCCCCATAGAAATGAATAGGTCCAGATTCAGTGCGGGTGCAATGTGTTCACCTCACGCATTGCACCCGCGCAGAAATCACGCCTGTGTGAAAGGGGCCTTAGAGGGATGTCTACCTTGTTTATTACATAAGCAATTCTATTAGGTCCTTCTCCCCAATATCACAATAAAGGCCTGTCGCTTGTGAATAACTGACACTGAAGAACTAATTTTACATACAGTTAGTGTTACCCAGACAGAAGTCTGAGGGTTCCACTTAGTTTGCATGGCCCAAGAACAAGCTCAGTGCCCTCACCTGTTCTGAACCTGCCTCTTTTGCTGCTCCTTCTGCCAGGCAAGTAATGTATGCCACTGGCTATGCTCTAACTTTCAGCGCCAAAGATATTGAGGACAGTTAGCAGCTACTGGCCATGCCAGATTTGGAGGAGAGGTCTGCTGCTTCCTCCTGTAGGTGTACAAGTAGCGACAATGAGTTGCATGGGAGCAGGTGTTGCCAGCGGTCAGGGATACAGCCATGAGACTGAGGGTGACATAACTGACGGGCGGACAGTAGTGGACGATGTAGCTGATCACATGTGGGAGCTGGGTGAAGAGGGGGCTTCATCAGGGGATGAGGGTGGCAGCAGTGAGATCTGGAGCCAAACATGCCTGGGCTAGACCATCTGCTTCTTGGGAGCCTACCTGTTCAGAGACCACTAGCGGCAGCTTCGTAGAGGTAGTGGCAAGCAGTCGGCATGGAGTGGTGAGGATAAAATGTTTTACTTGGCCGAATTTTTTTTATCAAGTCGCTTGAGGATGTCAACATGGCTGTATGTAGGAGTTGTGGGCAGAAGGTGAAGCGCAGCCAGGGTGCCAATGTTGGCACCATGGTCCTGCATCAACTCATGGTGGGAAAACTGTGGCGCTAATGTAGTGGTACAGCCTGACATCTCCACGCAGCCTGCACCTCTTCAGCAGTCAAGGCTTCACCACCTCAGGAGAATAGAGCAGTGTTTCCTTCTCATCATCTACTGGTACTAATGCTTCTCCTCCTTGTTGCTTGTTTCGCCAGCAATCAATCACCTCCAAAGGCACAGAAGCTGAATGTGCTCCTGGCCAAGTTGCTGGTACTACAGTCCCTCCCTTTCCATGTGGTTGACTCTACACGTTTCAGAGACTTGATGGTTGGGCCAAACAAAGGTATAGATTAGGGATGAGCGAATTTCATATTTTGAAGTTCATGTGCAGGTTCGTGTTGTGGTATTTACTGAATTGCATTATGGATTCCGTTACCGCGTACCATAACGCACTTCAATGACGGTATGCATAACTGAATGCCTTTAGAGGCATTCCGTTATTCATTCTGTCATAATAGAAGTCTATAGCCTCCATAGAGGACTCCAGCATAACGTAAACAGGACGGATCCGTTATGCAGGCCATAGACTTCTATTATGACGGAATGAATAACTGAATGCCTCTAAAGGCATTCCGTTATGCATTCCGTCATGAAACTGGGTAACGGAATCCATAATGCAATTCAGTAAATACCAAAATATATGAAATTTGCCCATCGCTAGTAGAGATTCCTAAGCCGACTTTACCAGTCCTGCATACATGGGTATAGCAGAAGATGGGCCAGTAATTGAGCCTGTCGTTATCTGGTACAGTTCATGCGCTGACAGGTGGAGCTGTAGCTATGGTCAAGGAAAATATGTTTAAGGCCCACTGGGTAAATGTGGCTCCTGCCCAGGCACATCAGCAACTTGGCCAGTTAATCGCATTGCCACCTCAGCGTTCTCATGCTATGATTCCGGCACAAATATCCTACTCTGCCTTCTCAACCTCTACTGTAGGCACAGTTCAGAGTGGTCCTTCAGCATACCACTTACACAGAGCTTGGCAGTGTCGCACTGTTCTGAATCTGGCCAGTCTGGGCGAAGAGTCACACCAGGGAAGAACTGCTCCCATTCATTCATCAAGAAATCAAATCCTGGCAATCTCCTCACCAACCATGGACATTGGAACCATGGTCACCGATAACTGGAAGAACATTCTGTCGGTGCTGCATTAAGGAGTACTGGCCCTTGCACCCTGCATGACGCATGTCTTTAATCTGGTTTTAACTGGGTTCCTGAAATCCTCCACCCAACTGCAAGAAGTCTTGAAAATGGCCAGGAAACTGTGCATGCACTTTAGCCACTGTTACCCTGCAAAACACACCTTTCTTGAACTGCAAAGGTCAGAAAGGTATTCCCCAACATCACCACCTCAATGTGACATTTACATACATTGGAACTCCACCCTCTGCATTTTGGATTGACTATATGAGCAGAGCAAGGCTGTGACTGATTCCTTGATAATGCAAGTGAACAGGAGTACTCCCCTGTGTAACTTTGACATTAGCCAGTGGCAGCTCATTTGACACCTGCCGTTAGCTCAGGCCCTTTTGAGGAGGCCACTTTTAGTCCACAGGACTATTGCCACATCATTCCATTCCTTCACATCCTGAAGCAGATGCTGATGAATCTGGCTGGCCAGGAGATGTGGTGCCTCCATCACACAGCCACCTGAGCCCTGTGGAGGCTGAACTGGAGGAGGAGGATGACAAGGAGTACATTAATGCCCAGGAATAGGGGGTTTATCTGCCCAAGTGACTGGAGAGGGAAAGGAGGAGCTGGAGGGCAATGATGAAGACTGTGACTGTATGCAGTGGAGATGGAAGCAGGAAGTCCCTCCAATTCCCTTGTTCAAATGTCCAGATGCGTGCTGAGTTGCTTGCATAGTGAACGGTGTGTTATAATAGCTTGGCAGAGGGATAAGTACTGGCTCTCCATGATGTTAGACCCTCGTACCTGTCCAAAATGGGAGGGCGTTTTTTCCCACCTTCTGAGAGGAATGATAAACTCAACTACTATGGAGACATCCTATGTAGTTGGTTGGTTGCTGCCTATCTGCACTGTTGCCCATGCTCATGAAGGTCTGACTGGGGGACCCTCTGAGCTCACGCTCCACCGCCATGACTGCTGAAGGAGGGGTGGAGGTGGGGGGTAGGAGCCGCACCTGCTCCATCAAAAGCAGCTTAATTCTAGTCTCTAGTCTCTAGTCACCCGCTGACTGAAGAAGCTAGCCAGCAGCGGCAGAACCTGAACCAGCAGATGGTAGCACACTTGAAGTGCACCTTGTCACCCAAGATTCTGTGGACTACTGGGCAGGGGGTATAGTTATCCCTAAGAACTCTCCTTTCAACACAATGTGCACACACTGGTGCCTGATGCATTGGACTAGATCATTCTAGCAGTAATGTTCTGGCTGCAATGTGCTGCCACAGCAAAACATTGTGAAATATGGCCTGTTACTTATAGGCACATGCTTCAGTCACTTTTCTGATGCTGCCTCCTACCTGAGGCCATCTTGTGGTGTTACAGCTGTTGCCCCCCCCCCCCCTCATGCTGTTGCCACCCTCAGTCTCTTCTGGGGGCACTAGTGTTCCTGTTTGACCTTGTTGACATCATTGTTTATTTTGCCTTTTATTCTGATTTCTGTCAGAAGAACCGAAAAATGAACACAACAAATCCTGTCTTTGGAGCATTCATAAGGCCAATCACACGGTCTGTATTTTGCATCAGGATTTGATCATGAATTGGAAGCTGAAAGCAGGAGAGGGTCCAAAACACAGAAGACAATGGGGGTCATTTACCAAACTAGTATAAAGTAGAACTGGCTTTGTTGCCTATAGCAACCAGATTCCTCCTTTAATTTTTCCAAAGGAGCTGTCCAAAATGAAAGGTGGAATTTGGTTGCTATGGGCAACAAAGCCAGTTCTATTTTACACCAGTTTGATAAATAACCCCCAATATGTCCTTTACATGTTACTGTTTTGGACCCACTCCTGTTTTTGCCTTATAAATACTGAACTACTGACCTTGTGAAGGTTAATGCTCAAGACTTTTTTTTTTTTTTTTTTTTGGGGGGGGGGGGGGGTGGTTGATCTGACGGCTCAGAAGGGGAAAAAACAGTGACGTCAACGCAAACTTACTGCTGACACGACTTCCACTCTGTAGGTGGATCACTACCTGTACCAGTGGCTAACAGAGCAGGCTCTTTATAAATCTGTTGTAACAGCAGACAGTGTAAAATGAAATGGCTTTCACTCTATAGTATAATCTGTGTCTAACAGAACAGATTATAGATCAAACATGTGAACACCCCCCCCCCCCCCACCCACACACAGTGAAATGAGACTGCTCTTTACCGCTTTAAGAGAATCAGTGGGTAACAGAACAAGTTAACCAGCAATCTGTGGAAACAGCAGATGGTATAAAGTCCATTCTTTCACTCTATAGTAGAATCTTTGGCAACTTCACTGTTAAGTACATTATACCTGACTCTAACATTGACCTGTAAACTGAAGTGTGAACTCAGCCTATTTGGTCAGTTAATTCCAGCAGTTACTGTATGGTTAGCCAATCCTACTTTCAGCTGAGGTATCCTGAAAAGATCTGCAACTGTTTTGTTTTTGACCTGTAACTGACCAATAAGTGAAGTGTTAAATAAGCATAATAGTGACGCAGTCATTTTACAGCTGACAGAAGTGATTTCAAAAGCATGTGTTTGCACTGCCACAACATGGTTTAAAAACTTTTTTTTTTTTTCTCTCCACTATCTATTGGCACTGCTTCTATGTCCTTCTTTTGTTACACTAAAGAATCATTGGGACACAGGTCTTACAGGGGAGCACAGTGTGGTGTGTGTGTGTTTTTGTTTTTCTAAAGACTGCTGTATGCGTTTCCTTTTCCAACTCCAGCTGTGGTAAAACTGAGACTCCAAGTTGTATACTTGGTTGGCTGTTCTCAAAACTCCATATACATGAATGGAGCATGCTGGGAGTTGTAGTTTCACCACAGCCGGAGTTGCTGAGGCTAGCCATCACTGAACTAGGGGTTAACTAGGACAGTTGCTGACCTTCATGTCTATGCGCATATCCACATACTGTATGAGACCAGTCATAATGATGCACGGTAACTGTTCCTTTACCAGAAAGGACTAGCCAAGTATATTGCTGCAATGCACAGTGATGTACACTGAGATACTCTCCCTGCAGACCAGGATATGGCTGATTTTGTGAAGAATTACTTCGGAATGAAGTGAATTTCTTGAAAAACTCTGCAAACTGACCCAGTAGAATTTTTGAAGACTTTGCTCATCTCTAGAAAAAACTGACCAAATAACTAAAGTGCTAACTCAGCCTTACAGGTCACTGTTAGTGCCGGGTCTAATTTATCAGCGTGGACTGAACCATGCAGTGGCCCAAGATTTAAGTAGTGGCCCTGTGACGCAGTGGTGATGTCAGTTGTAAGGTTGTATTGATGTCACTGTTTATTTTTCCCTTCTTCTGATCCATCAAAAAAGCAGATCTTGTATTTTGTGCATTCCCTTTCACAGTATTTGTTCAGCATTTGATCCTTGTTTGAAAGGCAAAAATAGGAGTGGGTCCAAAACAGTTAAAATGTGATGGAAATATGGCATTTGTTCTGTTTTGGAGCCACTCCTGCTTTTGGTTCCAAATCCTGATGCAAAATACTGACTGTGTGATAGAAGCCTCCTGCTCAATTTGCATTTGAAATTGGTGTTATTCAGATATCAGTCAGAAGAACAGAGAAGAGTGGAAAAATATACACTGATGTCAACACAGCCATACGGACACTAGTGGCACCGTAACAGACTGGTGGTAACAGCATGAAGAGTCACAATAGTGGCAGATCATAGTAGGAGCATATGGCAGCAAGTTTGTGGCAGCAGTACATGAGCAGAAGTAACAGGCAATTTGTCACAATGTTCTGGTGGGGCAGCACACTACAGTCAGATCACTACTACCACTGCAGTCCAAGTATGCCACAACCTGCTGGTTCAGGTTCTGCTTCATGTCCTGCTGCTGGGTGGTTTTATTAGGCTGCCAATCGGACTCCAGACCTAAATTGCTCCTGCCCGCTTCCCTCCAGCAGTAATGGCAATGGAGGGTGAGCTCAGAGCCCCCTCCGGTTAGATGTTTGTGAGGATGTATGATGGCGTCTGTCGGCAGCGACCAACTGACTACAAAGGATGTCTCGATAGTAAAGTTTTTCATCCCTCTCACAAGGTTTGAAAAAGGCCCCCATTTTGGACCAGTAGCAAGGATGTAACATTGTGGAGAGCCAGTAGTCCTCCCTATGCTGAATGGTAATAATGTGGCTGTCGCTATGTAAGCAACTTGGTATGCATCTGGCCATTTTCACAAGGAGTTTGGAGGGATACCCTGCCTCCATCTCCACTGAACGTTGCCACTGTTTTTTATTTTTTATTTTTTATTTTTTTAAACTAAAGACTGCTGTATGTGTTTCCTTTTGTTTAGCTAGGGCTGTGATTGCTAACATCCAACTCCAGCTGTGGTAAAACTGCGACTCCCAATACTTGCTTGGCTTTTCTCAGAACTCCATATACAGTCTCATGGTCATCTGCGTTGTCTTCGTCATCACCCTCATGCTCCTCTCCTGTCACTTGGGCAGATAAACTACCTAGTTTAGTACAGAATTCCTGGGTATTTGTCCTCCTAATCCTGTGCCAGTTCAGCCTCCAAAAGGGTTCGGTGGCCATATGATGTAGGCACTCTGTCTTCTGTCCCCTTACCAGTCAGATTTATCAGCATCCCCTCCAGGACGTGAAGGAGTGGAATGACCTGATTCACCATGTAATCCTGGTGACTGACCAATAAAGTGGCCTCCTCAAAGGGCCTAAGCAATGGCAGCATGAGCAGACACCCTGTCCATCTGGTTTCTTCTGCTCATACAGTCACTCTAACACATGGATCGTGGAGTTCCAACATGTGGCAATGTTGCATATGAGGCGATGTGGGGAACACCATTCTGCCTTTGCAGCTCAAGGTGGGAGTGTTTTTCATGGTACGAGGTGCTGAAGTGCATGCACAGTTTCCTTGATATTTTCAAGATGTCTTGCAGCTGGGTGGAAGACTTCAAGAAGCGGGTGACAACCAGATTGAAGATGCAGGACGCATGGCTCAGCCCTCCCTGATGCAGCACAGACAGAATGTTCTTCCTGTTATTGGTGATCATGTTGGCGAGTAGACAGCCTGGATTCTATTTCTTGGTTGATGATCTGGGGTAGTTCTTCCCAGGTGTGACTGTTGACCCAGGAAGACCAGATGCAGAACCGCATGACATCGCCATTCTCTGCATAGGTGGTATGCTGGAGGACCACTCCGAACTGTGTCTACAGTGGATCCTGAGGTACAGGTGGAAGATGAGTCAGAGGAGGACATTAGCTCAGAAATCCCACGATTGCAGCACAGAGATGTGCCTGGGCTGTTAACAAATTTACCCAGTGGGCTTTAAAGGGCATATATTGTCATTGACCATAGCTAGAGCTCCACACATCAGCACTGGCATGAACTATAAAGATGCTGATGGGCTCAAGAACCACCACAGAAAAAAAATCAAGCGAGATGAAATATAAAGATGTCACTTTATTAGTCCAACTCCAAAGTTTAAATTAAGACATATATCTCAAACATGCTGGGTAGTGTTGAAGAACCCCCAACAATACAGCGTACACATAGGGTGCAGTCCACCATACTTGCCATAACGGGTAAGTGTAATACAAAATAATCAGAATTCAAAAATAATAAAAATATACACAATGAAGAATAACAAAAGTAAATGAAATCGCAATACTGAAACATATATGAAACAGCAATACTGCCGGAGTTTGTTATAAATTTTGCCTCTTTCATTTTTCGCCATAAATAACTTGGTTCAGTACGATTACAGTGATAACAAACTTGTATAGGCAGTCCTTTCCAAACATTTTTATGCCAGTTTTAATTTATTTTTTTGTGTAAAATGGTTGCAAGACCTCTTTGACTACTTAAGCATCTGTGTTGTGACAATATTTTGTTGCACAGCGGTTTTTGTTCTGTGTTTACCACTTGGGAGTGGTGGGGGGCCGGGACTTTGGCCCCAACAAATGTACCATCTGTTATGCCTGGAAACGGGTGTAAAACTACTCCAGGCAGACTGCATGCCGTACTAATTTATGATGGAATGCAAACCTGGTCATAAATCAGGTGAATTTTCCAGCAGCGCAGATAATGGTAAATGACCCCAATATTTTTTATTTTATTTTCTTGGTACTTATGCACAATAAAAACCACCACTGCATACCAAGACCCATGCCCAAATTACCATGTAGCTTGAGATTTATATATAGACTTGGCCATTTCATTCTGTTTTTCTGTCAGCCAGTGGATCACTCACTCAGTGACTTTGGCAGATGGGGTTCCTGTTGGGTGCTGGATTTATGCCTTCTCTTTCTGTGTGCCACTTCCCCTAGAGATGAGCAATCATGGCAAGAGCTAGTGCTGGGAAGTGCTACATCGTTCAGAAGCAAGGACCGGAGTTTCTTCTTGGCATGCTCAATGTGCTTTCAATTTTCTAGCTAAATGTAAAACATTGGGAGTGTTGGTGTGCTGGTGATTGAGTAGAGGGGGTGTGACTGGACTGTATATCAGACAGCCAATCGATAAAAATCAACACTCATGAACAAGCATACACAGCAGGAAAGCTAGGGATTGTGGGGATTGTAGTTTTGCAAGGGAAGATCAGGTGCTATGATATTGTGTGTTGCAGGCTCACACAGAAGCTAAACAAATGGATTGCAAGGTAAATTGGAACTCTGGTTATATCTATAGGTATGGGTTCTGGCTTGGTCACAGCTTGTAGCCTTAAAGGGGTATTCCCATTACAGACAATGGGGGCATATCGCTATGAAATCCCTCCCATTGTCTGACAGGTGTGGGTCCCACCTCTGGGACCCGCACCAACAATGAAAACAGGGTGAGGAAATAAACGTAGGGTGCACTGTGCGGGAAAAGCTGCCCTCCATTCATTTCTATGGGGCCGCTGAAAATAGCCGAGCGCTGGCTCGGCTATTTCAGTTTGCCCCATAGAAATGAATGGGAGCAGGGGCTGCACGTGCGCCGTGTGCTCCTATTCACTTCTATGGGAGCAGCGCTTGGTGGTGGACAGACTCTGGGAAATCCGGGGTCCTCCAGCCACAGCTCTGCCCCCCCCTCCATTGTAGGTGCGGGTCCCAGTGGTGTGACCCACACCTATCAGACGCTGGTGGCATATTCTAGCAATATGTCCCCATTGTCTAATAGGAATATTTAATGCAGTTTTTCAAAAATTAATTTACTTTACCGTAATGACCCTTTAAAAATGGGTCAACATGTTTGGCTAGGGTACTCATTTTGTGGGTGAAACTATTAGGCTCAGATTAGGAATAGAGCCCCTAGGGAACAGTTATTAGAATCCCTTCTGGTAATTTCCAAGGCAGCAGATTATTATTAAGTTTTTTGTTTGCTGCTTCAGCAGTTGCGTTTTAGGTTCCAGCTTTTAGAGGCAGTATAATTCCTTTTCTCAAAAGGTTTGGTGGTAGGGCGAAAAGTCCAAACAAAAGATAAATGGAAGTTATCTTCCAGAGCTAGGGGGTTTCTCTTCAAAAATCCACCCACTGTTTCAACCAAGAAGGATGGCTACCAATGATGCCAGGGTGGGAGGAAGACTAACTTTCTCCCAGTCTGTTCCAAAATCTCAGTCACCACATGGATTTTGCAGTCCCAGGAGGAAGATTTAAGCTAGGCTTCAAATTAAATTGGCTCCTCCAGAAAGATTTTTTTTTTTTTTTTTTTTTTATTACAAAAGTAGGTCAGACTGCCTAAAGGGCACTAAGGGCAAATGGATTCAATTTTTCAAAACTGAGCACTTATTCCCTGCCCAGAAATGGAAAAAAGGAATGAGATTCTATGAACACTTTTCTTAGTTAAAAAAATAAATAAAAAAAATACAGGACCGTAATAAACTTAAAGGTGTTTTCCAACCCCTATAATGACCCCCCCTCCCCCCATGCTGTGGCCCCTCATATAGGTTATGCTTGCCCCGCTCCCCGGCACCCATGTCACTTCTGATCACCGCATGACCACCGCTGCATCACCTGCGATGCTAGTGAGGGTCACCCTCCCCCAACGGAGAAATGTAGTGGTGGCAGTGTGGGGATCAGAAGCCACTTAGGTGCTGGAGAGCTGTATCGCCTATACAAGGGGCTTGGGCATTAGGATGGGGGGGGGAAGGGGGTCATTGAACAGTTTAGATAACCGCTTTAAGTGGCCTAAACAAATTTCTGGCATACAAAAAACTCTAGATTGAGACAATTAAATTTGTGGTGGATCTTCTATACAAGGATTGCTTCATGATGGTTTTGGATATAAAGTATTACACATGCTATCATCTGCCAATATTTCGAGATCAGAAATATCTAAGGGTGGTGTTGTAAGCCATGTATCAGGTGGGCTCCCCAGGATACAGTGAAGTCACTAAAGAGGAAAGCGACTTCGACACCAGCTTTTGCCAAAACTGAATTTTACTAACAAGTGGTAATAAACACAACCACAAATGCCGGGAACATAAAATATTTACATGCAACCGAAGGCTGAGACAATTGTTTAGGTGCTAAATACGGGCTAGCCTGTGATGCAACACAACAGTTTACAATCTTACCGTGCTCTATAGTGTCCCCCCCCCCCCTTCCAATGACTAGTCTGGTAGCACGTGCTTGAGTATTACCCTTGAGCAAAACACTAAACTGGATCGAGTTTGTGGGGTGTTTATCAGCTCTCAAATTTGCTATGTCCCTTTTAAGAAATTAAGTCCTTGTAGTAAGAGTAGCAACACTTTAGGCAGGACAAAAAGCAGAGACCCTAACTAGCTAACTACAGGTCTCAGTCTCTAGGCTCCAACACTGCAATGAGGTGCGTGCATGATCTTACTGACCCGGGTCTGCTCTTCATCCATTGATTACTCTGAACTGAACAACCAATCTCTCCAGCGAACATTGGGTCCAGCAGGGTATGTAGCTTTGTTCCTTAGCTATTATCAGCCCTCCTGGAAACAATCCTCCTTTTCCTGGACAGGATCTAGGTCTTGAACAATGATCATTTTCACTCAGCTGCATTTGTGGTCACTAAGGGGTCCTCTCACTCCTAGATCCATCAGATTCTCTGCTCACACGCAGCTTCTCAGTCTCAGCTCCTCTTCTAATATGGCTGCTGCTTCTTTTCTTCTCCATGCTCTGAGAAAGACAGCTCTCATGAATATGGAAATATATCTGCAGTCAGTTGGCTGTGCCTAGGAAACTGCGGCATCTTGTGGCCAAACAGCCGAATGTCAGTCCAGAACATTAAATTTAATCCACACAAACAGTGTTCAAACAATGAGAGCTGTTTCCCATCTCAGTGCTACAGATCCAGGAACAAATCAGACACTTTCAATTCCAGGTGCTACCATTTGGTATATCTGTGGCTCTCCGAATATTTACAAAATTGGTATTTGGAGATGGCAGCACACATGACAGAGATGGATATTCTGTTTGTGCTGTACCTGGGCAACTTTCTAATTGTAGCCCCATCCAGGCAAAGTTGTGTTTCTCGGGTGCAACACGTGATGCTGATCTTATTAGGGTGCTTTTTGAACAAATAAAAATCCAGAATAACCAATGATCAGAAGGTGCAATGGTTCCTGGGCATATTGTTGGGCTCCTAAGCTCATCTTTTCTGACCTCAGACAAGGCCGAAAACTAAAGTCAGTAGTTCAAGGACTATAAGGAAGACGTCTGTTCTAGGGACCGTAACATCCTTTATGCCAGCAGTTCGGTGGGTTCAGGCTCATTCCAGGGAATTGCAATGGGAAATCCTGGAAGGGAGAAGTGTGAGATTTCCAACCAGAAGTGTGAGGCTTAAGAATTGTGGCTGTGTTCGGAGACCGTGAGTCTAGGGGTTCCATACTCAGGAAGGTATTTTTGCTGAAAACCATAAAAAGACTGCCCTTTGATCAAAATCGGAACCTCCTTTTAAACTGTCCTAAAATGGACTTCTCACTTTCCAAGTTGGCAAAAGGTTCTTTCCTACCATTTGAAGACACGGAATCTTTGTTATCCCATGGACAAAAAAGTAGATACAAATGCAACGCAGTGGTATCTCTATTTAAACCGAATATCGCAGGTACTTCAGTTGCCAGGTCCCTTTTTAAAAGCTGGTTGCTTCAGTTGGAGCCACTCTTAAAATCAAATACACCTTTATGAAAATTTTGCAGTGTCTTTTCCCCTGATTTTAAAAGCTGTAGACTTATCAGACACTACGGCAGACTAGGTTAGGCTTGCCACCAGGACCCCGCATCTAGCAAATGGCTCTAGAAGAGCGATATGGCTAAAATCGTGGTCAGGGGATGTTGGCGCTAAATTTGGACTCTGTAGTATTCCCTTCTATGGTGAGCTACTGTTTGGAAAAGACCTACAGAAAACTCTTGAAGGCTTCAAACTCAAGGAAAAGCGAAAAGGAAAATGCAATTTTTTTTTTTTTGTTTAAGAAAGACTGATAGGTTTCAAAGCAAAATAAAGGTAAAGGATTTCTTTTCAATCCTCGCGATAACGACCCTTCCAAAAATGAGTAAATGAATGTTTTTTTTCTCGGTTACAGGATCCCTTTTCTCAATGTTCCTCCCACAACCTTTGTGGTCACTCCGGTCCAGAGCTCCCAGCTCTGTTGGAGCAGTGAATTCTGTACTTGGTCGAAATGGAAGTTCTGGTGCCAGTACCATTGAATCAGATCAGCCTAGGTTTTCACTCTACAGTGTTTCCGGTAGTCAAACCAAACGGGAAACCACATCTTATCATAAATCTAAAAATTTTAGCAAATAAAATATGAAAAGTTCAAAATGGAATCGATCCTGTCCACAGTTAACATTTTACAGGAAGGAGTTTTCCTAGCATCTTTAGATCTGAAAGAGGTGGCTTTCCATATACCCATCCATCGGAATCATCAAGAATATCTAAGAATAGAGGTGTGGATTCAAGGACGGATAAGCCATTTTCAATTTCAAGCCCTTCCCTTCGGTATAACTACAGCACCCAGACTATTTACAAAAATGTTGCAGATGGTCTCATCCCTGAGAAGAGAATATCCTGGTAATGCCTTACTTGGATGGTCTTTTAATAGGAGATTCCAAAACGGATCTGGAAAACAATCTGTTAATAACCTGGCACAGATTAGAAGATCTGGCCTGGATAATCTGGGACAAGTTTTAGATTATTCCTACACAAAGAATCATTTTTTGGGGGAAAATCATGGACTCAGTCAATCAGATGTGCTTCCTGCCAAAGGACAAGATTCAGAAAATCCAATCCCAGATGATAGTTTGTCAGAAGGTATGGAACTTTTTCCTTTTGAAACTTATGGCCCTCGTTGGGTCTCGAACAGCTTGTATCCCAGTAGTGAAATGGGCCCTATTGCATTCCATACCTCTTCAGAGGCATATGTTGCAACATTGGGATCGGAGACAGGAGTTGTCGGACAAGTTGATAAGATTATATCCTCCGGAATGGTTCTCTGGCTTGGTTGGAAGTAAGACGCAATCCCCCAAACCGGAGTTCCATGGGTTGTTAGGAATCCATCAATTCTTACTGCGGACGCCAGCCTCTGGGGTTAGGGGGGGGGGGGGCCTCATCTACAGGGTCTGTCAACCCAGGCTGAATGGTCACAGGCTCTAAAGAAGCAGTCATCCAACTACAGGGAACTAAGGGCAGTTTGGGAAGCCCTGACTTACTTCATGGAAGAGATGAGGAGTCCAATGATCAGATCGGACAACAAGACGGTAGTGGCATACACATAAACCATCAGGGAGCTACAAGGAGCAAAATCCTACAGTCCCTAACCAGCAGGATTTTTTTTTTTTTATGGGCAGAAAAGAATGTCGACTCCCTGTCGGCGATCTCTTTAAAGGGAACAGAAAATATGATGGTGGATTTTTTTAAGTTGAGAAAAAACTGGATCCAGGGGAGTGGAGTCTGAAAAAGGAAACATTCAACTCTAGTCCAGAGATGTGGGTTACCACAAATAGATCTATTTGCAAACAAGAACACAAAAGTGCCAATCTACTCCTCCTTGGATCCAAGGGACAAAGAGTGCAGGAACAGATGCATGGATACCGAGCGTCTTTAAGAAAAATGCGAGAAGACAGGGCAAAAGTTATTCTAATAGCACCAGACTGGCTGAGAAATTCACGGTACCCATTCCTGTCAAGAATGTCCACAGAGAACATCTGGGTTTTGCCGTGGTCCCAGGCCCTTCTAATGCAGGGCCCAGTTTCTCATCCAAAAGTGGCAAGTCTGCACTTGTCAGCCTGGATTCTGAAAGGTTAATTCTTGCATCTAAGGGCCTTTCAGATTCTGTGGTTAACATTGTTAGCCAGTAGAAAAGTAATTTTATAAAATCTACCACAAGATATGAAAGAAATGCATACTTTGGTGTTCTGAAAAGCTTTTAGTGGGGGCTATTCAATCAATCTTACAATTTTTGCAAACAGGGATTTAACAAAGGGTTAAAACCTAGCACTCTCAGAGTACAAATTTTGCATTAAGTAATTTCTTATATGAAAAGCTGGCTTCTCACCCATGGATCATTAGATTCATGAAGGGTGCTGAAAGACTTAGACCTAGACTAAGATCTATAGTTTCTCCTTGGAACCTGAAGGTTATTTCAGTTCTGACTATTTCCCCATTCGTACCTCTGGAGGAAATAAACATAACATTTTTAACCCTCAAAACTGTGTTCCTCGTCACGATCAGCCTGTAGGGTTAATGAAATTCAATTTTTTTCTATTAAGGAACCATTCCTAACGGTTAGAGACAGAATTATCTTGAGGTTTGAGGACTCTTTTCTACAAAAAAGGTTGTTCTCTCCTCTTTTTGTGAAAATCCTAAATCGGAAGCAGAAAGCTTTTTACTGTTTTAGATGTTAAGATGTGTTCTCCAATACTTGCCAGTTACCAAGACCTGGAGAAAATCTAATAGGTTTTTTCATTCAGTTTTTGGGGAATAGGAAAGGTCTTAAAGCTTCTAGAACAACTATAACATGTTGGCTTAAGTCAGCTATTTGTGAAGCCTACAGAGCAAAGGGAAGGAACCTCCTAACCTGAAAGCCCATTCTACTAGGGCAGTATTGACATCCTGGCCGGAAAGAGCTTCCGCTTCTTTGGATCAAATATGTAGAGCTGCATCCTGATCCAACGCTCATACTTTGTTAAACACTGGAGTGGACATTGATGCTAAATGGGACCTTAAGTATGGAAGAGAGGTTCTGCAAGCAGTTGCCCCACCCTAGACTATTAAATCTGTTTAATTCTCATGGTAAAGATGCTGTCATGGAGGGTGAGTTTAAAAACTGAATTGGTCTTATTCCCTTTTCATAAAACCTCTTTGACGGCACTGCTTTCCCACCCAAAAAGTTTTTGTGTGTATGTATATATGTATATAATCTCTCCTCTATCCTAAGCACTTGCTGTTTTATGTCTAAAGCTATAAAGTGTGGAAGTTTTGGTGGTGTGAGTGTTTGAAATATAGGGCCTGTCAAGTCCAGACGACACTGAGGATTGTGTGGAGATGGACCCTTTGAAGCTTCCTGTCCCTGCCTGGAAGGAGGAGGAGGATAATCTCATGGTAAAGGTGCTGTCATGGAGCTTTTGTGAAAAGGGAATTACCGGTAAAACTAACTCAGTTTTTTGCTGCAAAAGCAAACAAAATGGGACTTGTGCATGAGTCAAACATCTTCCAACTTGAGAGAACTGTCAGCGGTCTGGAAATCTCTAAGGACTCTCCCCTCTGAAGTCCAATCAAGACACTTGAAGATCTCCTGACAGTTACCATAGTGACATATATAAATAAACAAGGGTGAACAAGGAACAAAAATCTGTCGGCCCTGGCAATATTCTTATGGAAATGTATCCTCCATTTCAGCAGTCCATCTAAAATGAAAAGACAACCAGGTGGGGGACATCTTGAGCAGGCATATAGTAAAAGGAGAATGACTTGTCAACCAGGAGGTTTTCAAACAAATCTGCGATTGGGGACTATAGTACTAGACCAATTTGCCACTAGCCTAAACAGACTGACTTTTATTCTCTGTCCTACAGGGATTGGCCTCTGTTTGTGGCTGCTCTATCCTGGCCATAACTTAGGGGAATTCTTTGCTTGTCATTTACTGCTTGGATAATGAACGGGCTATCTTAAAAAGGAAGGGATTATCTGAGGCAGTAATTTCCACAATCCTTTGGTCATAAACCCTAGATTTTAGATGTTTGTACAGTATCTTAGAACTTCTAAAGCCTTTTTTTTTTTTTTTTTTATTGCAGAACTAATATTGGATACCTCCTAGGCCCCTAGATGTATCCTTAGTACTGGCATTTTTACAGGTAGGTCTAGATAAAGGATAAACGTACTATAGTATTCTAAAAGTTCAAATTTCACTGTTGTTTTTTTTGGAGACTAGACTGGCAGAATTAGACCTTGTTAAAAGATTTATTAAGGGACCTAGCAGTGTTTTGTTCTAGACTGCATTCTTTGGTACCTCTGTGGGATTAAATTCTCCCTTCAAGCACTCAATGGCGATCCTGAATAAATTATCCTTTGTGGTTAAAAGAAACACTTTTAACTACAGCTAGAAGATTTGGTGAGCTCCAGGCTTTCTCCTGTAAAACACTGTACTTGACTATGATGGGGACGATACAATAATTCTTACGCATTCTTGCCATCTTTTGCTCAAGGCTGTATACAGATTTCATTGCAAACAAGTTGTTTTGCTTCCTTTCTGTTCCTTCGGATCTAAAGAGACCTGTTTGCACAACTTGATACATGAAGGGGTGTTCTAACCTACTTTGAAGGAACTGTTTGCTGTAATCCAACAATTGCCTAATTTAATGAGCTGGAGCAACTATTGCTACATCAATCAATCTCAGGCGAAGAACATCGCTCCTCCTGAAGGACTGAAGACCCACTCTAGCAGGTCAATTTCAACGTCTTTGGCTTCCTCAGAACCGATCTGTTGGGCAGCAACTTGGTCTTCTCCATCACCTTTCTTTAAATATTACAAGCTTGATATGCTAGCTAATTGGGCTTTGTCTTTTGTTTGCAAAGTTCTGTCTGCTGCTGTCCTGCCTGAATTGTTTCCTATGTTAATCCTCCTGCTGAGTGCAATTGAGGTGGCACAGGGGGGGGGGGGGGATAAAAAGCCTTGAAAATGGCACACTTATTTTTCTCGCCCATAAAAACCTGGACAGTTTGTTTTTTCCAGTTTGATGCCTTTTGTAATATCTTTATAATAGAAGTTGTTTTCTTCTATTTCAGAGTCCTCTGTTATTAACTGGAGCAGGTAAAGGGGCGGGGGCTTTTATTTACTGATTTCCATGTTCCTTGTCACTGGGGAGGCTGTGAAACACTCCTGAGTGCAGTTGTGGAGACTAGAGGAAAATCCAATTGCTGGTGAGGGTATCTTTTTTTTAAATTTTTATTTGTTACTTTTCATTTTACTATATTGGTTCTGCAAGAGAACTTTAACCCCCTTCCCACATGTAACTTTCCACAATCGGTTACATCTGAATTATTAATTAGTGTCACAGCCCTGGAGACTCTGCAGCAGCTAGCAAGGGACCAGTCAGTGCTCCTGTCACGGTCCCTCCTATGGCAGAGGTTAGAAGATCTGAGACTTTTTAAAAAGTCTACTACTTTTTCATATTGACGTTAGTGAATGGACCCACTTCACTATTGAAACTGCAGCGCAAGAGTCTGTGCAGAAATACCTTTCTTTGTGATTGATCTAGAAGATCTGAGACTGGCTGCGCGTGCGGTTATCGGACGGCCTCTGTTTTCATGTGTTGTTGGTAATGACCACACCTCTTTTTGTCATGTGTAGCTTGTGGTCATTACTGCTCCTCTATTTAGTCTGGACTCACACTTCATACCATGCGGTTGATGTTCTCTGCCTGGAATTGGAACAGCTGGTGTGTTGTCCTCTTCTGCGTTCCTGCTCATCTATTTCCCATTGAAGATAAGTGTTCTTCTCTTTTGTATTTTGTTGTTCACATTTGCTTATTGTTTACTAGGCTTTAGGAAGACGTTGGTTCGATCATCTGGGAAGGAACCATTAGTCTCAGACCTTGTCCCTACCTCTAGGGTTATTCAAAGTTACCAGGGCCTAGGTTTCCGGTGTATGAATATTCCCACCTTTAGGGTCTATTTGTATTGACAGGAGTCAGGGCTAGGTTTAGGCCCCTTTCACACAGGCGAGTTTTCCGCACGGATGCAATGCGTGACACGAACGCATGGCACCCACACTGAATACAGACCCATTCATTTCAAGTGTTTTTTTCGCGCATCAGTTCTGCGTTGTGTGAAAAACGCAGCATGTTCTATATTCTGTGTTTTTTCACGCAGCCCTAGACCCATATAAGTGAATGGGGCTTAAGTGAAAAACGCATTGCATCCAGAAGCGATGCATTTTTCACTGATGGTTGCTAAGAGAGGTTTGTAAACCTTCCGTTATCATGCGCGTGGAAAACGCGGAATAGAACTGAATGCAATCGCAGACAAAACTAACTGAACTTGCTTGCAAAATGGTGCGAGTTTCACTTAACGCATCCGGACCTAATCCGTCACGCTTGTGTGAAAGTGGCCTTAGGGTTTCCATAGGTGGTGATCGTTTCCCTTTCCCTAGCCTTGAGGCCTAGTTCCTTGTCTTTCTCCTTCTGTTGTCATTCTGGTGTTCCTCCCCTTACATCATGACAGGAACCGGTCAGTGTATTCCAGTCTAACAAGCAGGTAATGCCTCTGTGTCTGCCCCCCCCGTTCCTCGAATCTCCTTCTGCTGCCATGTGTTTGCTGGGTCCCAATTAATGTTGAGCTGTCAACTTGAGCACGACTATTCGAATAGCGAATTTTAATTGCGACTATTGCAACTTTTAAGAAATATTTAGAATATAGTGCTTTATATTTGTAATTTTGAATATTCGCAATTCTTTTCCATCTGAACACATGTTTTCTCCCTGCTTCTTGCTTGTGGGCCAACGAGAAGGCAGTAATGACAAGTTCACAACAATACTTAGTGCACCAATCAGTAATATGTAGTCAGACCTGCTAAAATGTGAAGTTGCATGTAGTGCAGAAAAAAATTATAATTTGTGCAATCGCGAATATGTTGGACTGCATATAAAGCTCTTGTAATGTTCTGCCGTGCCAACCATTTTCGCCAGTCTTGGGATAAACTCAGGAAACTTCTAGCAGCTTAAAAAATGTAGCCATAGTGACCCATGTCTGTATTTCGCATTACGAATTCGCATTATGCGATTTTTACATTGCCGATTTTTCGCAATCAAGAGAATAATCTCTATTACCAATATTCGCGAATATGATGAATATTCTACCACATATTCGTGAAATATTGGTAATTCGAATATTGCGCCTGCCGCTCATCACTAGTCCCAATGGTGGACATGGCAGCTGGAGCCCGTACAAAGGCTTCCAGGCTTGCCAGGTACAAAAGCCTGTAAAACTGATAACTACAATACTCTTCAATGACTATAGTCATCACACAGCTCAGTTAACAAAATAATAAAAAAAAATTCCATGTTAGAAAATCCAGATGCTGCTCCCTACTTTCTGAATGCTGCCATGTCCCCAAAGAGAAGTTTAGAACCAAATATGGGGTGTTGCTGTAGGGGGTCATTAATCAAACCGGTGTAAACTAGAATTTTTAATTGCCCATAGCAACTAATCAGATTCCACCTTTCATTTTGGATAGCTCCCTTGGAAAATGAATGGAGGAATCTGGTTTCTTTGGGCAACTAAGCCAGTTCTACTTTACATCAGTTTGATAAATGACCTCCGTAATTGTTTATTTTCACAGCCAAGTGTTTATTTTATGAAGCACTTGTTGGCTCAAGGCACTCGCTGCACCCCTTGATAAATTCCATAGGGGTGCAGTTTCTAAAATGGGCTCACATTTTGGAGCTTTCCACTGTAGGGGTACCTCAAGTTTGCTTCAATTTTGACATGGCACCTGAAAACCATTCCAGCAAATTCTGCCCCCAAAAACCATATGACACTCCTTCCCTTCTGAGCCTTGCCATTTGACAAAGGTTTAAGACCACATCTGGGGTATTTCTATTAACTGCAGAGTGAGGGAATTTGTTTTGCTGTTAGCCCTTGCTGTGTTACAGGAAAAAGTGAAAACAAAAACAAAATGATGCCAACATAAATGGTGAATGCTGGTTAATTAGTTTGTGAGGTATCTGTCTAAAGCACAAATTCAAATTTAGAAAATATTTTTTTTTCTTTTTGGTAGTTTTCATTAGGCCCCAGCCTTCAGTGCATACATTGGCACCCCACAATTCTATTCATGGGGTGCTTATAGGAGACAGAGGGAGTCCGCTCCCTCTGTAGCTGCTTAGATTCTGTGGTCTTTATTGACCTCAACATCTAAAGAGTTGAATGCCAAGCCCCCACTCTGCTGCACCAGAGACTGTAGAAAGCTGGCTGTCTATTGATAAAGCCCCTGTAATGGCAGACAGAAGCTTGTATTGGTGGTTAAGGGGCTAGTTTTCAGGAAATAAGTCTGACAAAATAAGGTTATATTGCTTTGTTTGGTTGTACAGATCACCAGACTGTCTCCTTTGCATGCTGTGGGCTCCCTCGCCCTCTTTCCTGGGTTCAGTCGGTGCATAATGCTGCAGAAGAAGAGTGGCAAGTTTTCTGACTGGCCCACCAGAGAATCCTGGTCCTAAAGGTCCAGTGAGGAAAAACCTTTTGAGCTGGAGTTTTGGAACCAATAACTTGTCACTAGGGTCTCTATTAGGAAACAGAAGATTGATCAAAAATCTATTTTATTTTATTTATTTTTTTATATGGGGGTTTGGACCCCAAGAAAGACTAACTTTCTCTAGAGGGCCCCCAGTACACACAAAAAAGAAAACAAAATTTGGTGCATATGTGGACTTGGCCCTTACTCTGGAAGAGCACCTATACAAATACAATATGGCCTAAGTGACCTGCAATAAATTGCTCAGAAATTAAGACTCCTGCCATGCCCCAATAGCCTGAGGTTGCCAAGGCTTTCTGGTAGATGTACATCTGCAAAACCTGGAGGAAAGCCACTTGTTGGATACCATTGTCCTAGTAATGTAAAAATTGTAGTAGGGAACGTATCTAGTAGAAAATGTTAGTGTACCTTGTATATTGGCAGCACACCTACGGGTGATTGCAACGACACTTATGCACGTCTGTCAATCATAGATCTATGCAGTCTGATGTCTCCATGGACAGCAGATATCCATTTTTTTTTTCCTCCAACCCGCCCCCCTCCCCCCCAATACTTTCACTTACTGAGGGTCGGTAGAAAAACAATTGACGCGTGCACTACTTTGGTCTGTGTCGCAGAACAAATTCTTCCATCGATTTTCTGTCAGTGGTCTTTATGGACCCATAGACAAGGATGGTATCTGTGTTTCACTCATCATTGGTATGAGATGCTCTAGAAAACCCTCTCTCAGCTTAGTGGTGCACATAGATATGGATGATGCATAAATAAAACTGACATGGACATTTGAATAACATCTTGGTATGTTGCACCAGAGAGCTTTTAATTTCCACTGCAACTAAATCCATTTGGAAAGGCAATATATTCTTTACGTGTTCAGTGTACATGATTTATAATAAGAAATTTTAAATACCTTTTTGCATCTGTAACTATAGGGTATTGACACTCTTCTGCAATTCTTGTCGTTTACTCCCCCCGCTGCCCTCCTTTTGGTTAACCCACAACCATGTTGTTTTTTTTTGTTTTTTTGTTTTTTTGTAGGAGCTAAGACGTCGGAGAGTTGAAGTTAGTGTGGAGCTCAGAAAGGCCAAGAAAGATGAACAGATCCTTAAGAGAAGGAATGTGACTTCCTTTCCAGAAGACGAGGCACTCTCCCCTGAACAGAAATGTCAACAGGTGGTTTAACCCTTTTACCTATAATCGTAAAAGCCCTG
Source organism: Bufotes viridis (assembly GCA_033119425.1). Taxonomy (NCBI): domain Eukaryota; kingdom Metazoa; phylum Chordata; class Amphibia; order Anura; family Bufonidae; genus Bufotes; species Bufotes viridis. The sequence goes on from JAKVIS010001607.1 coordinate 23,069, forward strand.
TGTGTGTGTGCACATTGTCCGTGTGTGTACCCCCAGTTTCGCAATGGGCATGCGCGGGGTGGAGGGGCACAGTGCTCCTCACGGACACAGCACCCCCAGACTAGTTTTCCTGCAGGGTGTCAGCAGCTTGGACTACCCATAGATATTAACTAACCCTTATAGGCAGGCCACAGCTCCCCTGCCGCAGTTTGCTCCTCTCTGCTCACCAGCAGCGCACAGATGGTGGCAGCTTCTGATCGGAGTCCCACCACTGTAATCCTGGGGCTCTGATCGGTTACCATAGCAGCCAGGATGCTACTGAAGCCCTGGCTGCCATGGTTAGCACCCTGCAGCTGTGTACTATGCACAGGGCAGCAAGGAGTGTGTGAAGTCCTATTCACCCTCATAGAGCAGTCAATGCTCAGTGCCAGCAGCCACAGCCACCAGTTAGTGCCAGCAGTCTCAGCCACAGCCAGCACTCAGTACCAGCAGTCTTGGCCACAAGCCACAGCCAGCAGTCAGTTCCCTTGCCATTTAATATAGACTGTTCCTACCAATGTTTATGCACTACTGTTCTAGCACCTGTTATTGAAACGGGCTTAATGTCTCCTATACAATAAAACCATAATGTTGGCTTTAGTCTAGAAATGCCAATAGCAAACCTGAGTTCCACAATGTATGAATGCCTCTAAGGGCTAAATGTGACTTAGATTTATGTTCATAACACGTAAGGTAAGTAATACTGCTTGTTTCCAGTACTCTGACATAACATTCACTACTAACAGACTTGTGGTTTCCTGCCCTGCTCTACAGAGAGAGTGACATTACAGGGCAGTACATACCATACTTTCCTATATAAAAATGCAAGGCTTGGGGCAAAAAAACCTAAACCATTTGGCCGAAAAACTCTTAAATGCCTAAGAAAGCTACAAAAACAGGTAGTCTTTATTTATTTTTATTTTTACAAAAAAACTGTGGGAGGGCCCTAACTTCATTTTTTGAATGCCAAAGTTGTGCTGTTTTATGTAAAGAAATCTGAACCGAACTTTCATGGTTCCCATTGTAAGCCAATGGGTTCAATCCGTCACACTTTTAGTCTGACGTGCATTCATGTGGCTTATGCACACGGCCACACATTCCTACAGAATCCAATGAAAACTGACTTCTTGGGTCTCGTTTGCATTAAAAACTTCACTTCTGTCAAAATAATGAGAATAGATTATAATATACTATATTTTTATAAGCCTGCCATGCTTTTGCTGAATTGTAGATTTGTTTTTCAGGTTCCTCCTCTTTCCTTAGATGAGATAGTAGAAGGCATATATTCTGGAAACCCAGACCTTGAACTGAAATGCACACAATCTGTACGGTAAGTGAGACATTACAAACAAAATGACTTGGTAGCGTAGCTTACAAAACATCTGCTAGAAGAAGGTGGTGGTTGCTTTTGTGCAAATCCACGCTTACACCACTCACTAGACAGATGTGTTGGAAAAGGTCCTGAAACTGTTCCATTCATCTGACTGAGTTGTGCAGAAATCTCAACTGATTTCAGTGACAAATTTCTTCACTAATTTCTGCCATGTCTACAAAGCTTGACTTCTATAATTACTATTGCAGGAAAATGTTGTCTCGGGAAAGGAATCCTCCATTAAATGACATTATTGAAGCTGGATTAATACCCAAGATGGTGTATTTCATGAGCTACCATGATGACAGCACTTTGCAGTTTGAAGCAGCTTGGGCACTTACAAATATTGCTTCTGGCACATCTGAACAGACAAAAGCTGTGGTTGATGGAGGAGCCATTCCTGCTTTCATATCTTTGATATCCTCCCCACATATGCAAATTAGTGAGCAGGCAGTGTGGGCCTTAGGAAACATTGCTGGTAAGATTGGAAAAAATGTATTCACCCCCCCCCCCGCTCCACGATGGAACAATACACTGCTATGTTTATACAGGGTTTTCTATGGTATTACTACTTAAAGGGGGTTATCTAAGAGTGAATACCCCCCACAGTGCCCGGACCCACCATATTGACAATACTTACCTGCTCCCTGCGGAGCAAGGGGGCAGGTTACCGCTGCGGCCTGCTATTGACTGCACACCCTCCGATGTATGTTGATTTCCACAGGCAGGGAAGATGCAAATCGGGAGTCATTGGGGACCAGGTAAGTATTTTCAATATGGCAGGTCTGGGCACTGTTTCGGGAGAGGGTTATTCAGTCTTGAATAACCACTTTAACATGAAGACTTACCTGTTGCAAATTGAATTTGTCTTCTGCAATATTCTGCAGCAGGTTAGAAAGATGGATGCAGCAAAAGGGCATCATGTGAAAAGCCAGCAGTTAGTGGAAGAACTTCTACTGCTCGTGGTAGTTTTGCAAGATAGTTATGTTTACATGCAGCATATTTTCCCATTTTACCACTATGACGGCAAGATAGGAGATTGACCTCTGTAGGGGCAGGAAAACAGAGAAAGATTAAATTGCCCCTGCCCCCCACCCACTTCAGTGTTATCTTGACACTATAGTGGCCAGGACAGAGGGGCCTCTCTGCTTGTCAGGAGGTGAAGATGGATTGGTGTTGTTGGGTTTACCTTATTTCACATGGCCGGCCTGGGGGCCTCCCTTGAGTTAAAAGATCCCCTGTGATGACTCCCCTGCTCAGCTTTGGGAAAATACCGCTGGCAAGCAGGGGAGAAATGCGGACCTCGCATCTGTGAATCGGATGCCTGCATCTGTGAATCGGATGCCTGCATCCGGCGCGGCGGGCACATGCACACCTTCCTTTCCCACTGGTGGGATAAGCAGGTGCAGGTGGGAGTCTCCCATGTGCCTGTGTTGGCGTCTGACGTCACTTCCGGTGATGTGATGACACAGTGGGCATCCCGGAAGTACTATACACTGGAGGATTGCCACATGTATAACATTTCAGGAAGCCATGGTGGATCCTGAACTGAGGTCTGATGATCACATCCACAAGCATATCTGCCCCTGAACAGCCTAGAGAGCTGGATGTTCCTACATCGGTGACCGTAAGTCCCCCATGGGGGAATCCTATCTTGTACAGCTTGGTGGCATAGCTGGTATATTATGGACGGGGGGATATGTATGTGTATGTATCCTGCCCAGAAAAAGAGGGGTTAGATGTCCCTCCGATTCTGAGGATGTAATGGATGACGCAGAGCCTTCTAGGCAATGGGAGGACGACGACCCCCTTTCGGAGGGAGTTGTAGAAAATGCAAAAAATTATATTTTTCCTCTGCAGATATGGGGATCTATTAAAAGCGGTTAGGACTACTATGGGCATAGAGGAAGTCCAGAAGCCACATTCCATACAGGAGGAAGTGTGTGTGTGTGTGTGTGTGTGTGTGTGGGGGTGTTAAGAACCAAGAGGTCAAAGGTGTTCTCCATAAACAAAAATATAAGAGATGGTCCTTGACGAATGGTCTGGGCATATCAAGAGAATTCAAAAATGTGCTTTTGTTTGATCCCTTGGAGTCAAAATTATTTGATAATATACCTAAAATGGACGTGCAGGTAGCTAAGGTAAACAAAGAACTCTCTACCATTTGAAGATTCCTCCCAGCTGCAAGTCCCTATGGAACGGAAATCTAAAATGTCTGAATAAGAACATACTATACAGAAAATTTAAGATGGAGTCATTGGTGTTAACAATCCCGCTAATGAGACAGAACGCTAATGTGCACAATCGACCTGAAAGGTGCATATTACCATGTAACTATCGGACAACAATCTCAAAACTTCCTAACGTTTGATCTAAAAGACAGTGTAGGGAAAATTCGTCATTTCCAGTTTACGGCCCCAGGGTTTTTACCAAAACAGTGTATTGAATGAGTATATCTGTTTTATCAAAAACAGATATTGCGGTCCTGCGCTACCAATGTGTCTAGTATATTTATGATCCCCTTCGCCTACTATAGAGGAGTCGCTGCTAGATGCTGCTGAGTTGGAGCCTCCTGCCCTGGCTCCTTTAATAGTATTCAGAATAAAGTGGTCGGTCAGGTTTGACCAGACATGAACACCTGCGCTGAATTGGGGAATAAGGTCGAGGAGCACTGTATGGTTATTTCGATTAATATATATCTACCTTATTGAAGTCTTCTATCTGTTCCGTTGTGGAATCAATGCTGTCTTTAAGTTCCAGCTTCTTCACGCGATCTTTGGGTTCCACCTTCTCCAGGCGTGCGTCTCGCTCCATTATTAACATATTCATGAATCGTCCATAGTATCTCTGCTCCTATCATTCACAGGCGCTTTTTGATAATGGGAATGTAGAGATGAAAGTTCAGAATGTGAATAATTTGATTTCTTGGTTCAGACCATGAGGGACCAGGCTATTTAATTGGAAGATCCACTTGCTCTCTTTTTGAGACATTAGTTTGAAGTCTCCCCCTCTTTTCATTGGTATTACTTTTTCTATGGCTCCAAAACTAGATCCCTTAAAGTTCCCAAAATGATGTTCTGTATAATGGCGTGATAGAGGATGCTCATCATACTTTTTTTGAATATTTTTAATGTGCTCTCCTATTCTAGTTTTTAGTTCCCTTTTTGTCCTTCCCACATAGATTTTTTTACATGGGCATTTTATATAATAAATGATCTCCTTGCTGTTGCATGTTAAATATTGATCTACTTTGTGGGTCCCATATATATATGTTCGATTTCCTGTATGTGGCATCTGTCCTGTGTTCTCACCAGTTTACAATTTTTACACAATTTGCAAGGAAAGAAACCTTTTTTATTTATTATTTGTCTTGTTTGCTTGCGGACTTTCTGGTTTAATTGAGGGAGCTACTAGGCTCGCTAAATTGCACGCTTTCCTAAATATAAATTTCGGATGGTTAGGGATTTTATCCCCTATCATCTTGTCTTGTTTTAATAGATCTCAGTGCCTTCTGATGATCTTCCTGAAAGTCTTATGACCGTCACTAAATTTTGTGATTAAGGGGGCCTCTATAGTGTCTCTTTTTTTTGTTTTTCCATCTATACTGGTCCCTTTTTTATTCATTATCGGGTCATTACGATCCAGTTTTTCGACCTCCTCTACAATGGGTTTCAAGTCATTGATCAGGTAACCCTTCTCTAGGAATTTTTTTTACCAAAACAGTTGTGGAAATGATTGCTTATTTAAGAAATCAAGGTCTAATAATAATACCTTACCTAGATGACTTTCTAATACTGGCAGACTCCAGAAAACACATGGAAAGCAACCTAAATTCCTTTTAAAGCCTCATGCACATGACCGTTGTTTGATTCCGTATCCATTGCGCCGTTTTTCATGATTTTCTGCGGACCCACTGGTTTTGAATGGGTCCGTGGAAAACTCGGCAAATGCACAGTTTGTCCTCCGCGTCCGTGATTCCAGTCCGTCAAAAAAATATAACCTGTCCTATTCTTGTCTGCAAAAAATGGTTTGCGGACCCATTCAAGTCAATGGGACCGTGAAAACATGCGGATGGTCATCCGCGTTCCGTGTCCAAATTTTTTTGCAGATGCCTTGGCGGGCATTTGGAAAAAATTGTCAGTCTGTCTTTTGGGTCATGTCCGCTAAAAAAAAAATGGAAGACACACAAACACCGGAAGCAAAAACTGATACGGAACCCCATTTTGCAGACCGAAAAAAAATACTGTCGTGTGCATGAGGCCTTAGCCTTGTTGAAAAATCTTGGATGGGTAGTAAATTTAAAAAAAAAAATCATGCCTTCTTCCCCAGACAAGCATAAAATTCTTGGGAATTATCCTGGATTTGAAAATTCAATCCTTCATCCTTCCAGAATAAAAGGTAGCAGACCTAAAAGGGAAAAAAATTCCCAAAAAGAAAGTCATGCACCATCAGGGAAGTGATGAGCCTCCTAGGGGTGTTAACATCTTGCATAGTGTCAGTCCCTTGGTCTCTGTTTCACTTCAGAACTCTAACTATGGCTACTGAGATGCTGGGACAAGAAATGGGTGTATTTAGACCGGAAAGTCCTAATCCTGCACCACGTTAAGTTGTCACTCACGTGGTGGACCCAGTCAGCAAACCTAGAAAAAGGAGTGACTTGGCAGAAGACTCAGTTTAGCCAAATTCAAACAGATGCCAGCAAAACAATCTGGGGTGCAAATGTACAAGGAACATTTTTTCAGGGTCTTTGGCCAGAAGCCATGTTGGGTCACTTGTCCAACTACAAAGAATTAAGGGCTGTATGGGAGACACTAAAAGCTGCATCCGATTTCATAAAGGGCCATCACATAAAAATTCTATCCGACAACGTAACAACGGTGTCTTATTTGAGACAACAAGGGGGAATGAGGTCAAAACAACTAATGAAGCTGTCAGGAAATTTCCCCCCTTGGGCAGAATAAAATATTGGCGGTGCATCCAGGACAGACCAAATCTCATCCTAATAAAACATTCTGGCCAAAGCGAAGCTGGTTTTCGATTTTATGGACTATTGTGTATGGCAGCAGCTATATATATACGTGTACACAGGAGACGTGGCGCAGATAATTTAACTGTCCGCAGCAGCCTATTAGAGATATATATACGTGTACACAGGAGACGTGGCGCAGATAATTTAACTGTCCGCAGCAGCCTATTAGAGATATATATACGTGTACACTATAGAGACTGTGGCTGCAGATAATTTAACTGTCCGCATGCAGCCTATTACGATATATATATATATATATCATATATATATATCTACTATATATATATATATATATATATCTAATAGGCTGCTGCGGACAGTTAAATTATCTGCGCCACGTCTCCTGTGTACACGGTGTAGAGCACCCGAGCATCCCGACTTGTTTGGCCCAAGCACTTGGGTGTTCGATCAACACTAGTGGTAATGATGACTATAAGATGCTTTTACTTATCCAGGCCATTGAGATTTTTTTTTTTTTTTGTCACATATTGTACTCCATGACAGTGGTAAAATTGATTAAAAAAATATTTTTATTTATAAAAAACCAAATTTACCCAAAAAATTGAAAAATTTGCACATTTCTATGTCTAAACTCTTATAATAGATAGTAATACCTCCAAAAATAGTTATTACTTTACATTTACCATATGTCAACTTTGTTTGGATCCTTTTGTAAATGCCATTTTATTTTTTGGGGACGTTACAAGGCTTAGAAGTTTAGAAGCAAATCTTAAAATTTTTCTGAAGTTCCAAAACCCACTTTTAAGGACCAGTTCAGGTCTGAAGTCACTTTGTGAGGCTTACATAATAGAAGCCACCCAAAAATGACCCCATTTTAGAAACTACACCCCTAAAGGTATACAAAACTGATTTTACAAACTTTGTTAAGCCTTTAGGTATTCCACAAGAATTAATGGAAAATGGAGATAAAATTTCAGAATTTCACTCTTTTGGCAGATTTTCCATTTTTATCATTTTTTTTCCCACTAACAAAGCAAGGGTTAACAGCCAAAAAACCTCTATTTATTGCCATGATTCTGTAGTTTACAGAAACACCCCATATGTGGTCGTAAACTGTTGTATGGGCCCAGAAGGGAAGGAAAGCCATATCATTTTTGGAAGGCAGATTTTGCTAGACTGGTTTTTTGACACCATGCCCCATTTGAAGCCCCCCTGATGCACCCCTAGAGTAGAAACTCCAAAAAAGTGACCCAATTTTGGAAACTGCGGAATAAGGTGGCAGTTTTGTTGGTATTATTTTACAGTACATGATTTTTAGTTGCTCTGATTTACAGGTAAATAGCTGTTTTGGCACGGTTTTATATTTTTTGTTATTTGCAACTTTCATCTGACAGACTAGATAGGGGATGGTCAAACTGTAGCTCTCCAGCTGTTGTAAAACTACAGTTCCCACGATGCCCTGCTGTAGGCTCATGGCTGTAAGCAGTCTTTGCATGCTGGGAGTTGTAGCTTTGCAACAGGTGGAGATCCGTAATTTGCCCATCCCTTATCTAGTCTGTCAGATGAACGTTGTTAGATCATGTGCTAGTTTTATAGAGCAGGTTGTCACGGATGCGACAATACCAAATATTTTTTGTGTAAATTCTTTACGGTACAAAAATGTATTGGGGTTTTTCTTTGTAGGTGATGGTCCACTCTACAGAGATGCACTGATCAATTGCAATGTGATTCCACCAATTTTGGCCTTGGTTTCACCCCAGACTCCGGTACTTTTTTCTTTCTTATTTGTTTGTTTTTGGTTATTGTAAAATATAGATTGACTAATATTTCATGAATAGTTTCCCTTAGTTCTTATATTCCTAGTTGACAAACCTCTGTTCTGTTTTTATCTGAACCTTTAGATTTAAAGGAAACCTATCAGGTCGAGCATGCAGTCTGAGCTGCAGGCAACGTGTTATAGAGCCGGATGAGCTAAGTAGATTGATATATAGGTTTAAGGGAAAAGATTCAGTGCAACTTCTTTTTTTATTCATTTGAAGTTTTTATCATTCTGGTCAGTCAGAGGAGGTCCTATCAGTGATTGACAGCCTTCCCTGTAGGATTTTCTATACAGAGATAGTTGTCAGTCACTGATAGGGCCGCCCCACTGATTTCATGCCCATAATGAGCAAGATTTGAAATTAATGTTATACTGAATCTTTTTTTGTAAAACCATATATCAGTCTGCTTAACTCCCCCTGCTCTAAAACATGGTGCCTGCATCTTGCGTTGCATTTTCAA